>WOGN01009279.1:0-10898 GCA_015342105.1 Leptinotarsa texana | reverse complement strand
TAATGCAACAGAAGCCAGGCGCATTTATCAGGAAAGATATCCTAATCGTGCCTTACCAGATAGCCGAACCTTTTCAAATATTCATCGTCGACTTGGGAAAACTGGTAGTTTCAAGAAAGGGACTCCGGAGGTAGACCTCGTGTAGTAAGAACTCCTGAAATTGAGGAAGCCGTGCTGTAAGAAATTGAGGAACATCCTGAGACGAGTACGAGGAAGCAATGAATGGTCATTACATAAATTTATCTACAGTAGTTGATTATTATGATACAAGTCCTGATTGGGGTTATTACTATTTCATTTCGATACTGAATAGTTTTGATTAGTTCGATTTGAATAATGCCTTTTGTAAGAAGAAGCACGAGTACTGTAGGATAATTCTTGTAGCGATTCACAGTGGACCTGAATCGCTTCAGGTACTACAAGATCAATTCAAGACATGAATTTTCAGTTTTCTTAATAAATTTTCATTTATTAATCGATTTCAATTTTATCCCATTATAAATAGTTCACCTGAGATATAATCATCGTAGTAGTTCTGATGTGCACTTTTTGGTATGTCTTTGAGCCCTCTTAAATATTCGGTTTTCATCTCCTCAATCGTCGCAAAACACCGTCCGTGAATACGGTGGCTGAGGTATGATAACGGTGTTGTTTTTGGTCTAAAAATCACGAACAACTAATAACCAGTGAGCAGGTGTTTTATCGGGATTCAGAAGCCATGAATTTTCATTTTCTATAATACTGGACCTTTTCTTCCTATTGCGATGCCCATATGACGGTTTTTTGGTCAAAGATTAACAATCTGGAACGAACTTCTCTGTTATACGCTTCATGGCCAAAATTTCCAAAAATTGCATGGCGAGAGCCAACCGATAAATAGTGATTCAACAACTCTGGGGCGTCCAGGGCGAGAATTGTCATCCACATCTTCTCGACCTTCAGTGGAAAACTTGAACCACTTCTGAATATTTTTTTCTGATTCAGAGTGCAGTAACTATATGCCACTGACATTTCAAAATTTTTTGAGCATCTTATTCATTTTTTAACACAAACTTTGATGCAAATTCTTGGATTCAGCTTTTTCTTCAGCAGAAAAACAACGAACTCGTAGAACACTTGTAACTTTTATGCTTCTCACCAACAAATTGAACATGCTAAACAACTAAAATTCTGAACATATGTTCAAGATGAGTGAACAACAAGAACAAATGATAAAATCGCTAATCAAATGAACGTAGTCTGTGGAATTTGAACATTCGCTTTATTTTTTTAGCGGATCTCGTATATCTTTGGAAATACCGCTCCAGGAAGTTTAACTTCCAGGTCAATGAGGTAATCGAAATATACCTTATTTCCTGAAAAACAATATTATTTTACATGGAGCTGCATAATATAAATTAGATCAGTGATGAACATTTGCAATTTGCCGCGTAACTGGTCGAGTTCAACATATACCTAAATGGGGACAGAAAAATCTTCCATACTCCAGATCGTCTTTGTTCGTAGCTTTCCTGGCTCTCTCATTGACACTTAGATACTTATCATTAGCAAATGATGTTTCTCTTCCGGTTACCTTCACTACCAACGCTGAATTCCATATGGTTCGTATTACAATAGAAGGCGACTCTAGTTACTCAGTTCTTTTATCTGTAATATTATTTGAACGTGGTGTTTCTACCCTGTTCGGGGTTGTGTTCACGAGTGCATTGATACCACTCCACTGTAGTTCAATTAGATCCTACGTCAGACAAAGGTTTCGTTTATGCGGTAAGACAACGCTGAAGGCAGTCGAGTCCCGGCACTAATAAGGGGTAACACTCAACGGGTAAACGGGTATCATCTCTATGGATATTCTCTGTGAGGATATTCGGATATCATTCTGTTCATCTGTCTGTCCATCCTGGCATCAGCTGGTATTGTTCATCAGGCATTTGCCAGATCCTACTCTGTAGAAACACTAGACTACGTGAATATACCGAGTTCCATTCCAAAGTTCTTTGTTGAGCCAGCATCTGGGAGTCAATTTGGCGTGTAAAATATTAGGTCATCGCCTTCAGTATCTTACAGGCCAGCGCAATCAGGAATTCAGACCAGAGAAAATTCGATAATCATTTGCATTTAGCAGACTTGTTTTGGTAGTTTGATATTAAATTGGATGTTACTTGGTGGGAATCACGTGAATCGCTTGATCAATTCAATTATTCATGTGCGAGTTCAATCAATTATGAACTCTCATGAAATACAATCGCACAGATTGATGTCTGTATCCTGCTGTATAATCCTCCTGCACATGACTTAATAGGTACCTCTGATCCATCTGTGAACCAACAACTCTCTGATGTCAGATTTTCTTCGTCAAAGAGGTTTTGAGCCGTGGAAACAGGGAGGAACCTCAGATGACTGCACGTGTGTATCTACCATTTCTACGGTTTTCAAACCACCAAGAAAAAATAACAAAGCCTCAGGCTCAAGACAAAAGAGGCCCACTATCAGCAGTAGGGGTTTATCGCATATGCACTTGAGGGAAGGTATACATCGGAATCACCAAAAGTTCCATGGAAACAAGGCTGAAGGGGCCTGAAAGAAACTGCAAACTAGGCCAGACAAACAAATCGGCTGTAGCGGAATACGCACTCAGTGAAGGAAACCACAGGATTCTGGTTAAAATACGAAATCCGTTGCCCCTAAGCAGGTATGCCATAACTGACTGCTACGGAAGGCAACAGCGACAAACAAACGGATAATTTTAACAGAAAAAAAGAAGCTGTGAACCTCCACCGAATATGGAATTCTAATCTGAGAAGTTGAAGAATAACAAAGAAACATCACGACGAAAGGTAAAAAAGGGTCAATGAATGTTATTCATAATTTACCTTGTAACAAATATTTCGTTACATTCATGTAATCTTAATGTTACCTATAATACCAATAGTTTAATCACCACAATTTCGATCATCTTTATACTCCGTAAAAAAACGCAAATACCGAAGAAATTTTCGGCGGAAAGGATAGAAATACTCTCTTCCTTCTCAGCGATTGACGAGAACGGTTGATATCTGATACGTGTTGACCTTTTGTTTGATATTATCTTTATTCGTAGCAAAATTGATGAGATCTGTTTGAGTATATCTTTTGTCTTTCCTGAATTTTGCTAGTTAGTCATAGAAACCAGTTTAATTACTTAATTTGTGATTATTACACTGCATGTGATTGGAGATTATACCTTTCAATTCATTTTATACTGGCTTTTATTCAGTCATTGATGAAATTTAGAGTCTTGCTAAGATTGCTAATTTACTAAATTACCTATTTCTTGATATATTTTTGGTTATAATTGTTCTAAGCAGAAATTCTGCATCTTGCAATTTTTTTAGGTTAGACGATTCATTTCTCTTCATTCTCGTGATCTCAAGTCATCCTCTAAATATAGTGAGTCAACAGAGTTCCGTCTAGATCACGTCAGATTACCGTGTGATATTTTTTTAAATTAAATTTGCTCTAAATACCCACACGTAATGGAGTATCTGCTTTGCATACCTCCTTCATCTTTGAATTGTTAAAAAAAATCAGTATCTACGTTTCTCAAAATATCAGACACCAGATAATTGGTATAAATGCGAACTTGAGAGAATTTATTTCTTTGACCTGATTTGTTCCCTAGTATATGACTGATACAATTCTTACATTCAGATTTATCTTATTAAGAATACTCAATCAGTCCACTCTATCTGAATAAACTTTATCTTAGAAGGTCGACCAGATATCTTTCTTTCTGTCTATATTCACTTGTGCTTTGTTATTTTCCTGGCATTTTGGTGTTAGAAGGATTTGCCACCCTTTATTAATTAAAATCAATATCTTTTGTTGTCATTACCTTCAAAGTATATTGAAAAGCTATCAAAAATTGTTGTCCATTTCTATTTATATTCAATTTAGTAACTTATTTTTGATATTTCCTTGGATTAGTTGTCAATTTGTTTTGACAATTTTCAGTCTAGTGTTAAAATAGTTGATTAATTTCAAACTATTATTTCCTTTATTTTTCTATTTTAAGATTCATTACCTTTTGATGTTACTGAATTTCCATTAAAATTAATATTTTCCAAAATTCGGAATATAGTATTCAGATTCTGATGATACCTTTATTTTTCGTATAATTGTATCTGATAAATCAAGTGAACTCATGGTTTATTTGATTAATAGTAAAAGATTCAGTTATAGCTATTAATCAGATCTGTGTTGAACTTCCCACCCATATCAAACTGAGTAGCCTATTAGCAAAAGGTGTCGACAGCCCATATTTTGAAATATTCAATTTACCTTTTCTAAATTTGGGGAGTTATAACCTAAACCAGGCACATGAATTAGCACATCAAACTACCTGTATCAACTTAAATATACCCAGTCATCGGAGATAAACTCAAGATGTATGAACCTCTGAAAAAGCTAGCCACGTCAGGAAGAAATTTCAAAAATCGACTGCGTTTAGGCATGAATACTGAAAACCTCAACCACTAACAATAATTTTCTTGTGCAAACTTGTGTTATTTTTCATATTATTCATGTTCATTTTTGTTCTTGTATTTGATTTTTCACCATAAAAATGTATATTTATCTGAATTGAAGGGGTTATATTTTTTTTTTCTTTTTATAATGGCAAGTCCAAGTAGCCAGTGAATATCTTTTGCAGATTTGTGAATCCAATATTTTTGCGGTGAAAATTATATTTCTTAGACAAAAGCGCAGTTTTGATTGATTGGTTTGTCGATTTTCTTAGGAAAACTGGAATTCATTCAATGCCAATGATAGAGCTAGAAAGTTTCTGAATTATCATATTCATTTTGTGGTCGATCATTGTCATAGTCATTGGTCTTCTGATATCTCAACAATAAATCAGAAAATAAATCAGAAATTTTCTCCAGGCCAAACAAGGCATAAACTCCCTTACCGGAAAACCAACAGCCTGATGAAGATGATGAAGTGTGACATAAGTTCCGATCGTCGGATATTTCAATGAGTTGCTCATAACTTCCGGTCGAACGGATCTGGAAGTGCGGTTCTTTGTTGGGCCAGCGTGTGCGAGTCAATTGGGCGTGCGAAGACAGGGAGCCCCTACGACCGCGGATCAGGGAGATTGGCTTTGTTAGCCTGCCCCTGTTCGGGATAAAGGAAATGCGGAATTCGACATTTTTTCTCCTGCGGACGGGTATAATTCGCTAAGCAAACCATGCAAATTTAATTGGCGAGGAAATTGTAAAACGGGGAGGAGGTTTGTATTGAACTGAAAATTTTTTAATTGGGATGAATTATAACGTTACAATGGATGCCAGTCTGTGCAATTGTACATGCACAAAGGAAGAAATTTAGGCAAATCCGAAAATTTCCATACATAATTACCCACTTGCACGTTATTTCTCATCAGTAAAACATTATTTGATTATCGGATATTTGAAATATAAGGTTGTCACAAAAGTTTGTCCATTTGTATGTCATGTGTTTTGTAGCTCCATATATTAATAAATATTCATTCTACTGGATCGTGTTGTTTTTTTAAGGACAAAACAGAAGCACTGAAGAAAAATCCTCAAGGCGCTCTCAAAGCGGTGTCTCTGCGAAAGTAGCGGTTC
Source organism: Leptinotarsa texana (assembly GCA_015342105.1). NCBI lineage: Eukaryota > Metazoa > Arthropoda > Insecta > Coleoptera > Chrysomelidae > Leptinotarsa > Leptinotarsa texana. The sequence goes on along the minus strand of WOGN01009279.1, from coordinate 5,271 downwards.
ACTCTGGATTTGAATCGCTGGAGAGTAAATCCGATGAAAAACGTCCTTAGGAAATTCATTTCACATAAACGCAGTTCTCCAAATAAAAGAGTTCTCAAACTGTGAAGTTGGGGTGTACTGAGTTGAACCTCAAAACCATGAGCAGCCACAGTCCGTCGCAAGGCACTTGAACACTTTCCGTGAATGCATCTATAGAAGAGAGACAAATATCCAACTTTTCTTCGATTATCCAGGCTATCAAGGCTGCACGTGATGTTTCCGTCTCTGGCGGATGGCTCTTCTTTGGGTGAAATACAGCAACTTCAGCGTATTTTTGGGGTCATGATCTTCATAAAGAAACAAAAGTTGCTGAGATATGTATAGTTCTCTAGTTCGGAACAGTGTTTCAAGCCTTTGAGAAGCAGCCTTTGCAATTCCAGCGCATTGATTGTACCAAGACATATTGGTGTTCATTTTAACCACCAATGAACTTATCGAAGCAGAAAGCGGAATTGTTTGACCTGACATTATTATATCCGGTTCGGAGACATTTATCTTCTTGGATAAAACCGATGCTTATGTTTTTGTGGCATTTAATTGATCCTGGTTACTTCCACCCCAAATCGAAATCACTTCTAGATTCCCATTGAGATATGCAACCTCCCGCTGCCGATGGAGATTTGCCCAGCCGATGTCTTGGAATCCAAATGGAATGACCAGATGAGTATGCTGTCGTCACCAAAGCAATATATTGGATTTTGGGTGTTTCGCAATGAGTCGTTGATATAGAATAAAAACAGGGTTGAAGACAAAATGGATTCCTGGGGAGCAACAGCGTGGATAGTGAATGTATTCGAAAGATATCCATCGACAGCCAGTTGCAGGAAAGTTTTTTCAGAAAGCTAAAGAGCCATACACAGAAATAATCCTACAAGCTACACCATCGAAGTTTGTATATTGATCGATAGAGAATTTTGTATTATTATGCTGGTAATTTTTTTTCAAATTTTGATTTTGCCCTTTCAGCTTATCAAGATTTGTTAAATCTATGCCTCTTCAAAGCACCTGCATCCAGTAACAGTATAAAAGTTGAAATGTTGCGATCTGTTCACCCATAGCTCCAATTTATTGATACTTTGATTGGTACATATACCTTCCAGAAAAATATTCTGGAAATACTTTTTCCGAATCATGATTTTTCTTGATTTATTTGGTAACAGACCCGGAGTCGTTAATTCTGAATCCTCGAGTCACTATTAGAGAAAGGATGACGGCATATTGGTTGGCTCATGCCGTGCACTGTCCGAAAATTTCTTTCGTCACACAAATATGGAAGTGGTTTTCTATATTAGAATATTCTTCAATAGCTTATGTTTTGATAGTATCTACAAGTATCCATATTTACTCAATTCAATAGAAGCATGTGAATTGGAATGTTTTGATTTTCTAATTCAAAAACGACAATTCCGATGACTTTTGATATTTTTGTCCACAGAGGTGTGGCGAGGTTACACTTGTTCTCTAAAACTTGCATAGAACAAGTTTCATAGGCCTTCAAGATAATCTTTTTGATGACACCAGTTGAAGCTTCAGTTTTGTAAATAGTGACTTACGTTATAGGAGAACTGAAGCTCTTCAATATCGAACCCTTCAATAACAATCCTATAAAACACTATTTTCATCTACCACAGGTAGGTTGGTTTATATTCATTCTGCTTTATTTTTCTTGCATTCTGTATAGAATTGCAAACTTTCTGGGGGTAAAATATATTAGGAATTAAAAACGTTTAATGAGTTGATTAATGAAGTAAAATGGTTGGGGTTAGGTTAGGTCAAAAGTGAGTGTGTCTATTCGAACCTCCACCTCACACCCTTTCAAACTCAAACAAACCCAGCTTCTTGAAAATGCCAATTAGTTGATATGTCAATGACACATTCTGTTTTGATATTGATACTTTCAGCACCGTCCTTTGTAAGGAAGTCAGCAGCCTCATTCCAGGCCAGTGGGTACAGGAATCCAGATCAGAGACAATTTGTTGAGTTTACTATTGAAGAAAGTCGTTTTTGGTAATTTGCTCGGTAGGAACCAAGAGCTTTTAACGCAGCTTGATTGTACGAAAATATTTTCAGTGGCTTGTGGGTGAGGTTGAATTCTACCAATCTCTTCGCACGCAATTCAGTAGCATAGATTTCCGCTTGAAATACAGTCGCATAGGCTCCTAGGCAGGTTCTAGGTCTGTAACTGAAAATACCTGCACCAGAGCCTGAAGTTATTTCAATGCATCTGTGAACTAACAACTATCGGCTCTTAATTTTCCCTTCTCCAGGAGGATCCAGTCCTTTCTACTAGAGGAAAGTATTGTATAAGGCAGTTCGTAGTTGACAGTTGGAGACCTATTGTCAGAGGTCATTTCCAGAATTCTGTGATTTTCAGTGTCAGTCAGCAGTCCAATGTACTCTGCATTACATTGCTTTGTGCAATTGGTGATGTGCACAAGTCTATATGCATCTAGTCTCTATCTCCAAAAAAATATGGAAAGGAGGTGGTTCTAGAAGGATATCCATGGCCGCTGACGGTGTGGAACTGACGGCACCATAGATAGCCAGGCAAGCCTGTCCTTTGAGTCAGAGACATTGACCAGAGCCGTAGTTTTGAGCAAAATAGTGGTTGTTTTCAATTGTTATCATATGCTGTATTACTCAAATAAGCTGTAAAGTGCCACCAGAATTAAATTAACTGCGGAGTTGAAAAAATATCTTCCCAGCCAGTTCTTATATGCAAGCGATCCATAGTTTGGATGGCATTTTCATTGGAATGACAAATAAATTCTTTTCACCAGTCTAACCGCAATCCCGAAATGTCTGAAAGAGGTCCGGTAGGAATCATTTCCAAAAGTAATGTGTTTCGGCTATTACCGTAACTTGAAATGGGGTATTCCCCCAACATTATACGAAATATGTTCTTCGGTTGCCTGGGAGAAATAACGAAATGATTCCGTTGCAAATGGGAAATGTTTTCTTTGTCTCTCGTGGGGATTATGAACGTATCTATAGAACAAACATATTTGAGGATCATGGGGTTGCATGTAACTGAAATTTTATACTTCTATCTAGCGTTCATATGAAACCAGTTGTTTCAAAAGAACTCTTTTTTTCATGTAATTCAGTGTTCATTAAACGAATCGTTTGAAATCACTTTTCTCTCACCAAGCATCTCTCGACGAGCGTTTCGCTAACCAAGTTAGTATCATCAGGAGACTACTAGTCACAGTCATCTTCTGATGATGATAACTTGGTAGGTCAGACTCATTTTGAAATAAATTTCTTTCTTCCTTGCCTAAGAAGTTTATTACATTTTGTGTATGAAGATAGAAGAATATAGGTATCCCTTACAATTTGAACAAGATTACTATAGCTAAGATTGAATCTATAAGCCTATAAATGTCATTACGTACTGTCAGCATGACATGAGTAGATTCGTCTTTTCCGGTTACATAATTTGTTTTGAAAGTTCTTCGTTTTGTAATATTATCCAAAAGATACTGTTAACTTGAAAAGACGGTGTGTTTTCCGAAACTTCGAAGTACGCCAATGAGGCTGATAGTGTTCCATATATTACATTGTATTTTGGATATTATACTGTGTAGCATTCCTATGAATAGATATCTCTTTCATTTCTATAATGAATATTTGGAGTACAATAGGAAAACATGATTCTCGTATAATACAATGTTCGAATGAAAGTAGTTTTCTCTAGAGGGATTTTTTCCAGTTTATATCTGAAAGTATTTCTATGCATAATAAACAGATCTTTTTCAGTTTATTTTGCTCTCTTTCTCATCGGAAGTTTTCCAATGTTTCTGTATAAATATAAAGAAGTTTATTATATTATATTATAAGAAAATGTGATTGAAATTAGTGCAGTTCATGATTTTCGTAATTTTGCTAAATAAATGTCATTATTGAAATCTGTATCTGTTTAAAATCTGTTCTGTCTGTTTTTCCGTTAATCAGCTGCCGCCCCCATACGAACGACAACTCTCAGAAGTTGAAAAACTTGTGCGAGCTAAGGACTAACGAGGTCTTACCTTTTAACGTGTGATTCCTAACACGGCTGCAGAATCATTCCAGCTTTAACCAGATAAATTCTCTCGAAAAAAATATCTGGTCGAGGCGGGAATCAAACACACGACCTTCTGATCGTGAGTAGGACGCACTACCACCGCGGCCAATTTCACAATTATTTTTGATACTATTGGAGTAATTCTTATATATCTATAATTATCACAGTTACTTATATCACCTTTTTTCATAATTGGCGTTGCTCTACACAGTTTCAGATATGATGGAAATTCTCCCTTCTCCATGCATGTAGGTGTGCGAGTGGTGTGCTTAGGATTTTCGGTATGAGTTTGATTATTTTGGAGCTTATGTTATATCCATCCGTAGCTGAACTATTTTTGAGTGTTTTTGTCAATCACACTTGTTATTTCTTTTTTATTTGTGGGACTCATATGCAGTAAGGCAGGTATCATGGTTGTTACTTTTACCTGACTTACCCCGTATTTCATTTACGATCTTCCAAACTGTTTTTGCTGGGTTCTTACTGTTTATCATAACGTTATCAAACATACTCCTTTTTGCTTTCTTCACATTTTCTGTATAATTTTTTTCTTTTGGTTTGATTACATACGTTTTATTTCCTGAGTCTCCTGTGTTTATGTATTGGCGTTTTATTCGTCTTACATCCTCCCTCATAACTTTCAGTTCCTCAGTATACCACTTAGGTTTTGACTTATATTTTTCAAAGGAAAAGCTGTTTCTATGGCATATGTGATATTTTCACATATAAATTCAGAGAGGATGTTTGGATCGTTATTTAAATAGTAGCTTGTCCAATCTATTCTGTTTATACATTGTACAAATTCAGCTCTACCCAATTCACTGATATGTCTAACTTGTTTGGGCGCATTTTTATCCTGGTTCGAACTATTTTTCATCTCAATTTCGATAAATTGAGACCATAGTGGTTAGAAATATCTTCTTTAACAATTACAATTTTTTTATAGTTGAAGTTAGTGTATATGTTGTCGATACATGTGGAAGAAATATTGAGTAACTTTCGTTGGTTCACATAAAAGAGTTTCAAAGTTATAAGAAAGGAGGGTTCATTGAGACTGTTTTTTTATTTATAGATTGTTACTATGACAGTATTTTGAATATGTATAGCTGTGAACTCAGCGTCCAATTCATTACAGAAATGACTTACTTTGATTTCCATAGCGAATAGAT
>WOGN01009278.1:0-10898 GCA_015342105.1 Leptinotarsa texana | reverse complement strand
AATGATCATACAATGAAAGTCCAAACTGATGAAATGCTCTACGAAACATTGTCAACTACCTTCAAACAAAGAGAAAAGAGCTATTTTATAGATTGGAGATCTGAACAGCATAAGAAACATTCCAGACTGAAACAGAGATACTTTCACGAGATCGACTCAACCTGCTTGATCTCACCAAGATTGATGTGTAGAATAAACATTTTGAAACGATTCATCCAAATAAACGAGACGTTTTTTTCTGCAATGATTCAGATCCAACGTGAATCAATACTTTTCCACAGGACACCCTCCCGAAGCATGTTAAGGATTTTCCAGCAATACTTGTGCATCTCCATATCGTGCGATATCGAAATCATTCCCAAGTACCAGCACCAACTGATTCCAAGAGGTGATTGGGAATCCTTTCTGATTCTTTCAAACTTTTTTTCAAACCATTTGCTTAAAATATGTTGTATACAGAATGAAATTCACCTTGCTCCATCTTATGTTATGAGTTAAAGTTAATTTAATGTCCAAAAGTTCAAAGCAGCTTACAGAGTCTCAGATCATCAATGCCTTGGACTATCAAATTATTGAACTCATTTCCTAACATTCCTTGATTTTTTTTCAGGAAATATGTACCGCTTCCCGAAAAACAATTTGTGGTGAGGAATTCTGTACTCACAGACCTATTCGATGATGTTCCTCATATCAAGACAATCCGTCACCTATTTGTGGCAATAGTAATATGCTCGGGTCTGAGCACTGTGGCTCATGACTATTTCATTAGAAAAGAGTAAGTACAGTATTGCTTTGAAATGAATTGAGTACAGGTAGGTCTGCAAAAGATAAAACTTCCCAATAGGAGATGAATAACAATAATAAGTTTATTCACATTAGGATGTTTACAATAATGGCATAAAAAAACTCTTGGTGTCATTTGCAAATAAACGAAGGTAAACCAATTAGGACCAAATGTTTGCACATAGGTCATTATTTCCTAGCTGTTCTACAGAATGTTTCCCAAAGAAATAATTGATTACATTCATCATTTAAGTTAAACAGTAATTTGAAGATTTAATATAAATATAAAGTTTTAAAATATGATATCTTGAGTTTGCACTCAAGGTCTGGAATGAAAACTCTTTGTTAGTTTGTCAAGCTTTCGGAAATGTTTATTTCCTTCTTCAGGACAATTGAAATAATAATTGTAAAAATATATGTATGAAACGTTACAGATATAACTTACTCAACATGAGATTAATATAAAAAATTTGCAGCAAATCGAACGAAAAATTATTTGAAATGTAATTTTGACATCAATAAATGACAAATATTTGTTGATAACATGAAAATAATAATTTGTTTTGAATATTCTACTGGACTGCTGAATGGAAGGCAGCTTCAAATCTCTGTGGATGGCTTCATTCCTCACGAACCACGGAGCATTCACAATCATCCGTAGTATTTTATTTTGTAAAGTCTCCAAGATGGAGATGTTGGACGGTGCGGCTTGTCTCCAAACGCCTGAAGCGTACATGATGACAGATTTGAATATCGTGTTATAGATCGTGATTTTGTTCTTAAGGCCTAACTTGGACTTTTTATTAATCAAAGGGTACAGGCTTGCCACCCGACCCTGGATCTTTGCCTTCACGCTTAATAGGTGAGCCTACGATCTATTAAAAGACCGAGGTACTTAACCCGCGCTTGCCAGTCAATCTCCCTTCCAGAGATTCTCACTTTCATAGCCGGAGAAAATGTCGTTCTTCCCATGGTTATCGCCTGAGTTTTTTCCGGGTTCACTCGGATCTGCCACTCGAGGTACCAGCGCTCGAGGTCGCCCAATGTACGTTGCATATAGACGATCCCGAGCTCCCGACCCATGGAAGATGAGAGGAGAGCCGTGTCATCGGCGTAGAGAGATACCTTCACATGCTCGGACCTAGGAAGGTCGCTGGTGTACAAGGAATAAAGCGTTGGGGAGAGCACGGCCCCCTGTGGCACTCCAGCAAGGATCTCTCTGTTGTCGGACAGAGAGCCTTCTACTCTAACCTGAAATGTTCTGTCTCTCAGGAAAGACCCAATCCACCGGATTAGGCGCCGAGGGAGGTCGAATGCTATTAATTTATGTAGAAGGCCTTCGTGCCAGACACGATCGAAGGCCTTCGAGATGTCTAGCAGTACTAAATGTACTTTCTTATTATTTTTTAGCTCCGTGATGGTGTTTTCGACCAATCTCAGAGCCTGAAACTCAGTGGAATTTGACTGACATTGAAAATGTTAATTGAATTTATTTTATATCGAAACTCTTCTGAAAATCTTCCATCTGTATATACATGATTTGATTGAATTAAAGGTCAAATGATGATTCTTTCGAATTCAACATACTGAGATAGATACGTTGATGAGATGATAGGTTGAAGACGCCAGTCATATGGCCCTCCATCCTCTTCTCGAATTTATATCGATAACTCATTAGGTGAAAGAGATCCCATTTCTCATGGAAATGATTCAAAAAAATATAATAAAGCGGCGCAGTACAAGAAGTTAAAGTAAATAACTTCCGAGAAGCGGGGCAATTATCCTCGATTGATGAGCAATTTAATCGAGAGAAAAGTTTCGAATTCAAAAGAATAAAAAGCCCCAGCGGTCGAATTTATGTTTCGGAAGCGCGTAAAAAATAAAATAAAACGCAATTAGGGGCGTTTAAACAGGAAAGACCCAGACATTAAAGTCCTCCGGCTCGGTGGTAAATTATTTGGGGGATTCTTTCAGAAAGTAATGTAACATAATACACGGCTTGAGCTGAAAAACCGCCGTGGTCGTGATTCTGCTCCATTTCCTTGAAATATCGCTCGAAAAACTTTCCGATTGTCTCTGGCTTTTGAAAATGGACACTTTACGTCGGATCCCTCACATCTGTAGAATCCACATGTTACGAACTTGATTTAGATTTTCAATGTTCGTTACAGAATATTTTTCTTCCAAAAGTATAAGGTATTCAATAAATTACTGAAAATATTAAACGTTCAAACATCAATGAACTATGTAGTTGAAGATTCAAATTGAAATCAAACCATTCAAGAATGAAAAAACGAAACTTTATTTCACGTATCAATTTCTTATGAGCACACGGTGACATTGATATACTAATAGGTCTTCTAATAGAGACTTGCGAACTTTGATAAATGGTAACGAGCATCTTGTTGAGCTACATCTGTCAAATTAGTTGCTATTCATTCAGTTTGTTATTGCGAAATCATAATGGATGGTGAATTGACAAATCACCTAATCCAGGTTCAGATATGAGCAAACCATACTACCTAGGTCAACAAGAACAAACTTCACGAAATTTATATAATCCAGGTACATGTATCAGCACACCAAACTATCGGAGGCCACATGAACTCGTTTTACGAAATGTACCCAATCTAAGTACAGGTATTAGCACAGCTATTAGCATAGCTATTAGCACACGTATAATCATTAGCACAGGTAGTAGCACAGGTATTATTAGTAAAGGTATCAGCACATCAAACTTCCTGAGTCAACATGAATCTAATCCAAGTACAGGTATTAGCACAGCACACTAACCTACCTAAGTCAACATAAACTCGCTTTGCGAAATGTACCTAATCTAAGTACAGGTATTAGCACAGCTATTAGCATAGCTATTAGCACATGTATAATCACAGGTATTAGCATAGGTAGTAGCACAGGTATTATTAGTATAGGTATTAGCACATCAAATTACCTGAGTCAACATGAACTCGCTTTAGGAAATGTATCTAAGCCAAGTGGCACAGATATTAGCACAGAATAGGTATTAGCACACCAAACTACCTGAGTCAACATGAAGTCGCTTTACGAAATTTACCTAATTCGAATACAGGTATTATCACAGGTATCAGCACAGATATTAGCAAAGGTTTTAGCACAGGTATTAGTATAGGTATTAGCAGACCGAAATATCTGAGTCAACATAAAGCCGATTTACGAAATTTACCTAATCCAAGTACAGGTATTATCACAGGTATCAGCACAGGTATTATCACACCAAACTGCCTGAGTCAACATGAACTCACTTAATAAAATTTACCTAATCCAAGTGCAGGTATTATCACAGGATCAGCACATGTATTAGCAAAGGTATTAGCACAGTTATTAGCAAAGGTATTAGCACAGTTATTAGCACAGGTATAAGCACAGGTATCATTACAGGTATTAGCACAGGTATTAGCACAGTAATCAGCACAGGTATTAGCACAGGTATCAGCACAGGTATTAGTATAGGTATCAGCACACCAAACTACCTTGGTCAACATGAACTTGCTTTACGAAATTCACCTCATCCAAGTACAGGTATTAGTACAGGTATTAGCACACCAAACTACCTGAGTCAACATTAATACGCCCTATGGCCCCACATTGGGCGCCAGATGTAAGAGTTCAATCTCAGGGTTTTTTGAAAGGGGTTGCTGCTGATCCAGTGAGACACAGGATAGGGTGCGAAACAGTCTATTTTTGGTTCGAGGGGAAGACAGAGTACTTAAGTATTTGGTTATTAACTCAGTTCTAAAATAATTACAAATGTTTCAATAAAATTGTTAAAAGTAGTTAAAAAAAACTTCACACACGTGTTACATCATTTATAGTTATAAAAATAATTACCCACCTAAAATAATTACAGGCACGGGAATTGACGGTGAATCTTGTCCTTAAGGACTACAGTAAGGTAACTTAGAATGAAGTTCACTTTAACAAGCAAGCAAGAAAAATGTTCGAACAATCGAGGCAATATGGCGCATCAAAAACGTTTTCACTCAGGTCTCTAGAGACGAAAAAGAATCTCGACAGTCGTTCATAAAAAACCCGACACTGAAAATACTTTGCAAATGCAAAAAAAACCAGTAGGGCGGTAGGAAACTGTAAACAACAGGAATCGGCCTCCACTGCGACGGATAAGTTACCGAGAAAATTCACCAGATGGCGAAAAATGGAAATAAATCAAATAGATGTGTTTTGTCACAAAACAAAACTCCCCCGCAAGACATTCAGGATCTAAGGCACAGGATTACTGACACATGCAGACAAATTAATAACGAAACATGTACAAAAGTCCGACAGGAATTAGAGAATATATTGTAGTTTTGCTTAGCTACCAATGGTTAAAATTTTGAACACCTAATAAAGTAAGGTACATTCATTTAATTAAAATAGCTATTATTTTATTTTTTATTATAATTAATTTTCTTTTTGTCCTATTTTATAAGAACGGATCAACCAATTTCAGTTTTATAAATGGAGTTGAGTGAGGATTTTTAAGATCTTTTAAATGATGTGTTACAAGATAGAGGGTGCCATTTAAAATTATTAAGTGGGGGTAGAGGGGTAAGGGGGTTAAACCTGAAATACCACTTGCACTGGTTTTAAACTTTCACCTCTATATCTAAATTGACGTGTTTTTTGCCTACGGCAAATTCTCCCTGCTAAACGAAGTACTAGGCGTGGGAAGTTTTGAAATGGAGGCACTGTTTGTTGTTTAAATGATATTTGTTTTACTGTTTTGTTCCATCTTCTACGAAAGACCATTTTTTCAAAGAAGAAATAAAGCATAGATCGATTAGTAATTGGTACACAACATAAAAATCAAATTGGTGGTTTGATCATTTTCTCTGAACCAATCCTTTCATCAAAAATTTAACACTGAATGGAAATGAGTGACACTGATCTGCTGCAATAAAACGGTAAGGTGTAAAATGCGCAGAAAATCCGCCAAAGGCAGTCAGCGCACCAACTGCTCGAAAACTTGAACATTTGCAGATTTTGTTTTTCGTCTTGTTGGTAATACTGGTTGCTCCAGCAATGTGACAGCAGAAAACACACAAGAAATGGCGCATTTTTGGTAACACTGCTACTGTTGCATTTTTATCCGTACCAATTTGATACACGTAGGTAACCATACCGTCCGTACCACCATTTGTCGCTTTTTAGACGTCTCGTCAAAGAATTGTTAAGCCGCGTACATAAATAACAATGCAACAAGCAGCGTAAGACAGTCGCTAACGTTGCAGCACATGTCAAGTATACAACGCACATACGTATAACAGAACAACCTAGGACCTAGGTTGTTCTGTATCCGTGATAATTTATAATCGAAATCAGAAATCTCTATGATATTGGGATACGAATGATCAAAATCTTTAATTTTACTGAAGACATTGGGCAAACATTTTTATATTGAACTGTATTTTATATATAAATCATTCAATAACCTGGTAGAATATTAATAGAATGTTATTTAATTTTTATGACTCATATAACAATGAATGCAGCTCATGTAGTTCGCCGTTTTTAGTTTTTCGTCTGCTTCAGTAGACAACAAGCTCGCGTACTCAAACATTGACAAACACTGGTTAACAGAATATGTAGCCGTTCAGACGTCTTTCGCTCTAACCGGAATGTTTGTTGCCAAACGATTACGAATGTTTTACGGTGCTTGTTAGTTACATTGATCACTTCCTGGCTTTAGAAAGCATGGCAACAAGTTGGGACTTTTACTTATGTATCGCGTATTTTTGCTTGTTGCATGCGTGGTTGTTTTATACTTTTGTTCTGTTCAAATGATTGATACCTACTGTCAAAACTCAAAATGCTTGTCATCTTACAACGACCCAAACATGTATGGTGTTACGTTACGGCCCATTGCATCATATATGGATTAACCGAAACACCAGTAAATGTGTTGGTGTGGAGATGTATTTGGCTCTTCTCCAAACAATGTTTCAGATTTCTAAGAAATTGCATCCGCCATTCTAGCAATGTGATTCTGTCCTATCCATATTAATAACCAATAAATTGCAATTGGTGCAGAAGGGGGAATTGAAACACAAATGAAATTCAGGATAACGTTCGAAAATTCACAAGGGGTCATTGTAAAAGTCATGGTCCACTACTCATTATATCCGTTGCAAGTTTTCTGAAATGTTTCGTGGTTATATTGGATTCCTTGGCATGTTTTGGTAGATGGTTGTATGTTTTTATGCCATTTCAACAAATTGAGTATTTAACTAAAAGAAAGCCGCTATATGCAGTCAGTATTTTATGATCTTATGATAATTGTCTGTGGTCCAGCTTTACAAATGTGTTTGATAGCTCTTTTTTGTAGATGCAGCACAGATTCTAGTAAATAATAGCTACACACACCGAAATGTTCATATTTTTTATGTATTCTAAATGTTAATTCTCTCCAGAATTTGTTATAGATCCATTTTTTTTCGGGGTTTAAAGTTGTGTATGTGAGAGTTTAAATATTCGTGTGACACCTTCCCAAAAAAATTAATATCTCCTGAAAATATATCCTTTCAATTTAAATTACCTAGTTCGTATCTGTTGCCAATTTGATTTATTTCTACACATGGTCCAAGAAAATGAAGTGGTGTTGGTCTATCTAGAGCCACCTGGTTATTATATGACCTTTGTATCGCATTTATTATAGTGTAGAATTTATAATTTAATCTGGGTATGCTTTCTCATTCAAAACAGATTTTATCATTGATATTTTGATCAACATTCCGTAGAATCACAGTTGTTTTTGGATTCTGATGACTGATATAGATTTTGTCTCGGAGTACTACCAGATACTTTTGTGTTCACTAGTAACTTATCGGGGTAAATGGAAAGTATGCTTTTTTAATTCTCGAACAAAGTTTTCCATTATGATTTTTTTTCAGTTTATTGAAAGTAAAAAATGCCAAAAAAATCCAGCAGAATCTATTTTCCTCCACACGAATGACTTTCGTTCAATATTTGAATGTAAAGCAAACCCTGACTTTTTTGAATTCCTGATAATTCTTCAAAAACTGTTGAGCCATATTAATATACTTTTCGATGTGACAATTTTCATTTTGTGTCCAAAACTATTGGTAATTTGCGTGATGTGCATCGACCGCCCCTGCGGAGTATGCAATTTTCTTGTATCAGGTGCACAATCCACAAATAGTTCATTAATCGTTGCTAACAGTACTCCTAGTTCATCGTCCAAGAGGTAAAAAGAATGCTCCCACATCCCCGTACGAGACAGGTGGTGGTTGAGAAAAGCATATGCCATGTCTCAACACGTGCCCTTCCCTTGGATAGATATTATTCGAGTTTTTTATTTCTTTCGCTGCGTTAGAAGGTCTTTGACACGACAGTTGGTCCTAGAAGAGCATTCGTAATTGGTTTCCTTCATAGACATGAGAAGCATCGGAAAAATTGTACAAGAAGTTTATTTTAAAAACGATTCGACGATTGTCATTCGAAAATTAATAATAATTTCAGAAGAGTCTCAAATACTACATACTTGTTTTTTAAATACTGAAGTACATTTCATATATTACCAGTACTGTAAACACCAGCTAATTTTACTTCATTAGACTGTTTTTTCCTTGGAAAAATATTCTTAACGTTCATTGAGAGAGGTTTGCTTGATTTTACGAAATATATTCTTCAACGCGGTCATTTGAAAAAGCGAAGAAAGATCAGTCGAATACCTGTCCAACTAAGATACATATTGTGTTAGCAGAACATGTATGCCTACATTCTTCTGTCAAAGGGCTTGCTCTTGAAAAACGTTCTCGTATCAGAAAAATTTGGAACATTTCGGAACATCCCAAATCATTTTGGAACTATCAAAGGAGTTATATATTGTGATGGCCCCATTCAAGAAAAATGTTCCCGTATTCAACTGAATAGCGTGCTTTTATAGATATAAGGTTTAGAATTTTTGCCTTCTAGAAACACCTGAAACATTGCAGAACATTCCAGAGAGAAAGTTTTAAAACAGTCCAAAATATTTTAAAGCATTCCACAACATTCCAAAACATATCGGAACATTCTGAAATTGGTGGAATGTTTGGAAATGATTAGGAGCATTTGAAATATTTCGGAACATCCCAAATCATTGAAGTTTCGCTCTATAGAAAATTTTAAAACAGTCTAAAACATTTTGAAGCATTCCACAATATTCCAAAACATATCGGAACATTTTGAAAGTGCTGGAATGATTGGGAATGATCAGGAACATTGGAAATATTTCGGAACATCCCAAATCATTTTGGAACCATCAAAGGAGTTATATGGTGTGGTAGTCTTCTGTCCTCCATCCAAGAGAAATATTCTTCGTTTTTACTCGAAGGAAATAGGTGCTTTGAAGGTATTAAAGCTTGGAAATTTTTGGGAACATCTGGAAACATTATCCATTTAAGACTGACCCGACACAAGATACGGGAGTAGACGTGAAAGCCTAACAACTCCTATAAGGCACAGAAATCATCCGTGCATTGGCCATTGGATTTCCATTATCATGAACAATTTTGTGGACCACGATTTTATCAAATTTATCCGTTTGGTGGCCCTAATAATTGATTTTGTGATCGTTATAAGTGTCAGATTGTGAAATTCTATACCGGTTATAGATTTGTACTTAGTATCACTCACTTGTGTAAGTAGATACGAAAAGTATGGGCGTATTTCTCAATCTACAATCTGGTCATGAAGCTCTTAACGCCATAAATAATTCACTTATATGATTTTTATGAATTAAAATCTCCCCGGCGACCGTCTGCTTCACAACCGGGTAGGTGGTGAGCATTCAAGTATAAATAAACTTGAAACACATGTTGTTTGTAGTAGGTTTCTTACCGCGTTTTTCAAGAAACGTGTTTGATAAAGTATACGAGTAAAGAATATACTTTTATAGGCAACAACATATGGCTTCTGTGACTCAACGCAGATCCTTTATTCAGTAATTCAGTATCGTAGAGTTGTTTTTCCAATATATAGATAACGTCCTTATTAATGCAATTCAAATTATTTGTTGACTATAAATAAAAACCTACTTATTGTCGTCCTTGTATTATTGGAAAGCATTACCATCATGTTGGTTGGAACATATTACTTAATGTAATCTTGAAACCTTTCTTAATTTTCATGTTCTTAGGATCATTTCCTGAAGTTATGCAAAACGAAAACATCCACACTTGAGCTATTAGTAAAATTACCATACAATGGCAACTTATAAGGGCGATCGACTTAATTTGAGAACGGAAAAGTAAGTTTGTTCCCACGTGGTCTAATCATACGCATTATTTCTTACGAATGCACGTAATCCTGGAATAGGAAGGGTCCCCCAATGTGACGAGTCGCACAATAAAAGTTGTGTAGGAAAATACACAAAGAGGCGGTACCCACCCGTGTCCAGGTGCGGAAATGTATATTTATCGAAAGAAGGAAGTTCTAATTCGTCTTGGTACGCGATAAAATTTTGATGAGGCGCGAGCATGAAGTGGAAGGAGAAGGGCATAAAAGAAAGAGAACCCTTCATCATCCAGAATTGGTCGAATGGTAATAGAACCATTCTCAACCTTGACAGAAATATAGTTATATAGTTTAAAAACTAAAAACAGGCTTTTAGAGAACATTGAACAAAAAAGTTAAAAATATATATTTTTTCAAATACGCTTAAAACGAACAAAATATAGTAGTATTGGGTAAATTTTCGTTTTGTGGACACCCGGCGTTTTAGAAAAAAATTTTGACTGTAATTACGTGTTTTGATGCGTAGATTACGAATCTGAAAGAAAAAAGCGGCGCTCTCCCTTATTTACAAAGTTACGGCCCTTCAGAATTCAGAAAAGGGCAACTTTTCAGCCTTCTTTTTCACCAAATAAACTATTTAAAAACAAGCATTTATTCACTTGGTCACCTTTACACCTTATTCCTCCTTCTTTGACACATTTCACTTCAATAATGAACATTTTGCTCATAAAAAAACTTGATTTGAAAACGAATGCTTCTCCTGGTGACATTATTCTATTTTTAGGTTAGTTACTAGTGACATTTCAGAAAAAAGCGGTTGGTATTTGCCGTCGCCT
>WOGN01009277.1:428-10898 GCA_015342105.1 Leptinotarsa texana | reverse complement strand
TGTGCAACGTCTTCGACTTGGAAGATTCGTCGCAAATTATTTCCCACTATGAGAAGCAGAAATAATTTCGTTTGGTCGATCCGACCAACCGATAGACTGGTTTTGGGGTAATTGCCCCATCATCAGTATCGGGCATGGTGTTCTCAGCACGGTGTGAACCGTCTGGGTAATCACGATACAAATAAAATTAATTCCAGCTAGTCATGGAATCTCCCTGCAGTTGATTCAGTGGGATGTCACTACGACACCTTCAGTCAGAGCTAGGAAACAATTCCACAAGCATACTCCGGGGTCGGAGTCGGAATAATAAATAATATATTCCGGAGAGGTGGTTTGTGTAATTTGTTGGAGGTGGTCACAATGGGCTTGTTTCATGATTTTTTGTTTATAGTTCACTTGATAGAAATTTTAAATTGAAAAACAGTGCTCTTTGTTTCAGCTCTCTAGGTACCCTAGTATTCCTGTAATTAATTATTAAAAATCGAATGTGGTAGGCCGGTGACTTACCAGGCCTATTCCCGCTTCTTGTTCGATTGACCAATAGGAACAATAGAAATAATCAACATTGCTAAATCATAAAATTCACGAAGCCTAAAATTATCAATTCAATTATGGAAGTGTTTATGAACCCGTTAACGTTTCAATTAATGAGAAATTTTACATGTGGAATAAAAAGTAGACAAAAAATCATGTTTAGAAATAAGTTCCATATCAGAAATCAGTACAAAAAGTCGAAATATCACAGAATATTTACCTAAAGTATGATTTTATCCATTATTTAATACTATACAGTTTTATAAATCAATATATATAGCAAACTGGATTAAAGAATCATTTCAAATATTCAATTTACTCTACAATCCTCAATCTGTCCAACTGCAATTTATAATTTAAAAAAAAAACAATTCCTAATATTGCTACTAAATTCAAGTGTTATAGGCTCGCTTGGGTAATCTGCTGAATCTTCCAAAATTTGAGAGAAAGGTTGAATGAGGACGAGTATAGACTGAATTGGTAATACCATCAGACTGAGATAATACCATTAATCATATGAATTTAATGAAGTGAAATGAAAAGCATTTGATTCTATTGAAAAAATATTGATTCATTTTGTTTCATACCTTTATCAACAGTTTTAATTACAGATAATACTTTCTATGGAGAATACTTGAAGTTGAGATAAAAAAACTGTGTCATCAAATTCAATACTTCCGTTCCCCTTTCATTTATAGTCACTTTTCCAATGATTTCTATAAAGTCTTGAAAGAGTAGAAGGATAGTAGTTCTTTCTTTCCAATACTTTCACCCAATTTTTTCTCATTATTTAATCCTTTGGGAACTTCAACTCATTATATGAAATAACTCACCTATAAAACATGAGGTTTCTGTTTTCTTGTGCCTTTCCGCACAATTAAAATCAGCACAAGTATGCACCATATTAATATTCAAATATATCCCTCTGAAACACTTTTGAAACACACACAAACTAAACTCTGAGAAAATGAACGATCAATTAATATTTTCTGTAATTATTCATTCGTTTTTTAAAAGAATAAAGCCAGCAAACAAATCAATATACAATAATTAAATGCTCAAATCCACGAATCAAGCATGAAAATGGACAATAATATTTGCCTTGATAACTGATATAGCACAAGTTATATCTAAATATGTTTATGAATAGAATTTAACGAGCTGTATTTTCAATTGGTTTTCAAATGCTCATGAACCTTGATAAAATAAATCAATCATGCCATTCATGCCACCCACCAAAAATAAGAAATTCAAAGTTACGGGTATGTCATCCAGTCAGCCAGCGCCCTCTGTAGTATATGCGAAAATGTTCTCTTTCTAATGTCAATGGTTTCCACACATAACTTCGTATTTTTGTTAAAATAACTTCAAAATGAATGTTGACCCTAGTTTTGTTAAAGCTGACTCAGACAACTTACCAATAGTCGATTTTGAAGTGATCGATGAATTTTAGGTACTTGAAAAATTTGCAAAATTTTGAAAAATTGAAACGGAAGATGGTATATTAAGTATGTCCGTTTCGTTTACATGATATTCATTTCACACTTTGTCTTTTATCGAAAGATGGAAAGTTTTGATTTTATTTTTATTTTATCTCGGTCAGCTGAAGAAAACCATATATCTCTTAGAGTTTCGTTTTTTGGAACACTGAAAAACTTTTTGTCTGGTGATAAAATTCAACTAAAAAAAAACCTGAAAAAAATTTTTTCAGAATGCAAACTAATGACACGGAAAATATAGGCATCCGCCGAGACCTACCTTTTACCAAAAAAAAAACGTTAAATTCACATAATCATAATAGTTGTATTCACACCGAGTTGACAACAATAACAACAAAAATG
This sequence comes from Leptinotarsa texana, assembly GCA_015342105.1. Taxonomy (NCBI): domain Eukaryota; kingdom Metazoa; phylum Arthropoda; class Insecta; order Coleoptera; family Chrysomelidae; genus Leptinotarsa; species Leptinotarsa texana. Next base: position 8,523 of record WOGN01009277.1, on the reverse strand, counting down.
ACGTCTATCAAATTGGATCATCACATCTGTGATTGGATATTAGAAACCAGTACACTTGGCAACTCCGCTCTAGGCAAGAACAATTTTATTGATCAACAGAAAGGCGGCCCATTTAATTTCTTGCTTTTCGAATTGTTCATTTTTCTGCAAATATAAAGAGATCTCAGGACCAATTAGGCTTGATAAGTATACCCATAACTCGATCAGTCTATAAGCAAACCAGTATCATTTTCCATAGCATAAAACATGCCGATTATGGTTACCTGCAGTATATAAATATTAGTGTAAAAGCAACTTGTAGTATTCAAATCACTGTTGATAAAACTACTGTATTAGCGAAATATGTCGTGATATATTTTTCAAATAAAGTTTGTGGAGATCAATTCCTGAAGTGTAGTTTATGAAATTACTATGGATCTCCATCAAGTAACGGCCAAATCAATCAGAAAACTGACTTGAAATATTAAGTACTCTGATCGGGAGAAGTACTTCTTTGTGGATTTTCACTACCATTCAATGTTATCTACTTCTACAATATATAAGCAGTTAGTCGCTATTTGTGAGAAAAAAATGCTTGTAAAATAACATTTTTTTGAATGAGAAATATGAGAATTTGATAATACACAGGTAATTCTAGATTCTAGCTTTACAAGTAACCGATTCAACTTATTGTGATTTGAATGTCTGTAATTGTTTTTTGCATTGCAGTTAACTACAATTCAGTGTACCTACCAGAATAACCAATGTTAAAAAATCTACTTTCAATTTTTTTATAACTACCTATCCTATATTTTCAGTCTAACAGATTTGATGATTCTGATATCTTTTCTAGTCTCTGAGTAAAAAAAATGTTTACAAGTGGTTCAAGCTTTTCAGAGAAGGTCAAGAACATGTGAATGACGACGCTCGCCCTGGGCACCTCAGCACATCAACAACTGATGAAAATGTTCACAAAGTGGGGAAAATTGTTATGGTGCATCGTGATAATACACCTGCTCACTCGTCATTGGGTGTTCATAATTTTTTAGCCAAAACAACACCGTAATCATTCCTCAGCCATCGTATTCACCAGATTTGGCTTCCTGTGACTTTTTTCGTGAAAAGTGCATATCAGAACTGCTTCGAGAATTGGAAAAAACCGCTGGCATAAATCTATTATTTCTGAGAAAATCTATTTTGAAGAGGACAAAATAGAAATTGAGAAATAAATGAATATTTTTTGAAAAAAAATAAAAGTTACTTAATTTTTTGAAGAGACCTCGTATATCATGCACAAAACACCTGCGTTCACATAAATTTCGAATTATACGGAACTCAATTTTCCTTATTCAGTTTGTTAGTATCAGTTTCTAGTACGTATATTATGTATGAAACAGTTTTACACCTGAACATCTCCATAATATTGCTTAAACTGCCAATAAAACGGAAATGAATCTTTATATAACTAAACTGTAACAGTAAAAATCATACAATATTTTCACTTTTTCAAATTACAGATTTAATTGTTCAATATATTATTATAATTATGCTAAGAATCTTTCGAAACAATGGAAAGTAATTAACAGACATGAAGCGAAGATAGTGAGTCTTGATGGAAATAAAAGTTGGCATCCAAAGCAGGCGATTTAGAACTGTATCGAAAGGAACGAAAGGAAAACAATCTGCTTGAGATTATATTACAGAAGAGCACTCACTCTAGTTCATGTTACAGTCAAATTAGTCTGAAATACGTATGAGTGATGTCGAGCTCTTACCTATATGCAATTTTCAAACAGGTCATTTCTATGAATTACTTGTATATTGTATAATGTACCGTCAATTATTCATAGTGATGAAAAATAATTCCAAGGGTGAATAGAGCATAGAACGGATCACGTCAGAGACAGAAAAAAACCATTTTCTATCCTCGAACTAATGTACAGAGTGAGCCAAATTGGATAGCTTTAAAGGAAAAGTTTTCAAACTAGATAGATGAAAACTGGTGGCGAATAATTCTTGTTTTTATGAAAACATTTTCAAAACTTTATTTACGTAACATTAAATGATGTAAAAAAACTAATTTTCCAAATGAGATATAAATAGATATTAATGGAAAACTATTTTTCATGAGACACCTTGTATATTCCTACATATTTCATTAGAGCTCAAAATTACTTTTCCAACAATCTAGCACACATGATATTTTAAATACAGATCTTTTAGGTTTTTTCATGAGGATTTTGAAACGCACATCTATTAGTAATTTTTGTTCAATTTTCAATCAAATTCGCAATGAAGTAGGTTAGGTTAGGTCCGAAGTGAGTGGGTCTATTCAACCCTCCACCCTAAACCGCAAAGGTTTATTGTAGCTCACACCTATTCACTTTCGACCATATAAACCCAACTTTTTAACGAACCGATTAGTTTGTATTGTCATTGGTCTTTCAGGTCGATATGGTGTTTTTACACGTCAGCTACACCTTAAGATGCCTTAGATTCAACTGTGCAGGGTTTTTTCGCCTCGGGTTTTGTTGAATGATCACTTGAGCGCAAACGTTTGGTAACCTGCTCATGGGGGGTTTGTTCCTCCACCTCAGACAGATTCTGCGTACGCCGCTCAAGAATTTGGTGCAAGGCGATTTCATAAGTTACTCCGCTCTCAAGGAAACTACTCAGTCATTTCCTGGCTGCACCACCAAATCTTTTTTTAGGTTCAGTTATTGTATCAGGAGTTGAAGAGTTAAGAAGCTCTCGCTCCTGATCTTAATTTTATACGGAGGTCAGTTGGAGTCTCAAGCCCGACATCCATGTCTTCTGTAGACTCAGCGTCAGAAAAAATTGTTCGAGTTTACTCTGTCCATAAAAGTCGAACGAGTAGCTAGGGAAAGAAGGTCAATCACGGCAGAGCCCCACATTACCGTGACAAGACGATGCTACGACTAGAGGGCGCCCGGTATTTCGAAGGAGGTTCAGTGTCTTTCATCCTCTAGGCACGGATACACACACCTTAGGATTAAGCCATCGTTGGGATGTCATTCATTTAGGAAATAACAGAACCACAAGTGATTCTGTCATTCCCGTATCCAGCGGGGCTCAACCCCCAAATCCCATGCCAATGTACTCACCAAAAACAGCATGCACAATGGTTCAGGCAGTGAAAGATGGACAAGAACAGCCAACCCACCGCGATGAATTAAGTCGGTTTTATATGAACCGGGGAAAATGCAGAAGCAGCAAGCAATGTGTATCACAAGTGGTATCCAGAGACATTTTAGTGACACAATATTGTTGATGGTGGTTAATTTGAAAAGGGAAGGTCCAAATTATATGAATCAAATTGGGATAAGGAGTCGGAAGAAATAGTCGTGTTAAGAAGTGTTGAAAATACTCCCAAAACTTCAACAGGCCTACCAAGAACATACGTTAGGGAATTTTTCAAAATACAAATTCAAGTCATACAAAATAGTAAAGGTGGTTGACAATGTTTAATGAACATGAACATGGTCATGAAATATTGTCAACCATGACCATGTTCATGTTCATTAAACATTGTCAACCAACTTCAAACATACGTTGAATACCCGGTAAGGACCCGGAACCTGCGACTTATTACTGGAATATGAAAAGACTATGGTCAAGCTTACCAACGAAAAAACACATTCCTAAAGGTTTTCCACTGAAATCGACAGTCCCAGGAGAAAGAGCCAAACACATTTTGGAAAGTGCCAGCCGAGCACTTATAAGGTATATTACTGGAGTTCCATCCCAACACCAGACACTTCGACACGTGTTTCAATAACCAAGTGACCACTTGGTGATTGAAACACGTGTTGAGGTGTTGAAATTAACGGTTTGGTGTTAGGATTAAACTCCAGTAATATTCATTACTACACCAGAGGTTCTCAGTGCATCACAAACACTGATAAGGTCTCAAATTAATTCACACCAGAAAAGTTCATCAACTCAGACCAGATTATTTTGAACGCGCTATGGTTTTCTGCCAGTGGTTCCTGGAAAGTTGCAACCATGTGCGTCATTCTTCGTTAAATTGTATTTGGACAGACGAAACTTATGTAAGCAGGGCGGGCATTTTCAACCGCTACAATCATTATACTTGGGCACAACGAAATCCTCATTACATGTGGAACAGAGAAGTCAAAAATAATTTGGATTCAATGTGCGGGCAGTTATCCGTATCGAACCGTTAATTTATAATTTCCCTCTCACATCTCAGAGGTATTTATTCGGGGCTTCGCCTCACAACACTGCAATTTGTTACCAATTTTTTTATGAATCTTTACGGAAAAGATTAAAATATTGATAAAAAAATAATACTAATTTCGTGCAAACCAAAGAAGTATCATATGAAAACAGAAAAATGAAACATGTACCTCATTTTTTGCAGAAGAATTACACTTTTTACGCCAGTTAATCATTCACAAAAATGTGATGTTGAAACATGTTTTTCTATAAACCAGCCGTCGCATTCTTACGAACTACAACCTCAGAAGTCGAAAAGTGCGAGCTAACGGGGTCTCACCTTTTAACGTGTAATTTCTAACAGGGGTTGGACAGTAGCAAGTGAAAATTGATCTTCAGCCTGCGGCTTGAACCACCGACTAACACGGCGGTCGTTTGAGTGAGTGAACAAAGCTCCCACGTCGAGCCGACCGGCTACCTACTGACCAAAAGAAAATAGATAAATCCAAAAAAGGAGAAAACATTTTAAAATATGAATGAAAACTCTCTGCTGAAATGTATATATCTTAATTGAAAGTTTTCTATCTTCTCTGAATCTGAATGAAAAACCAAAACCATTTCTCTAAATTAAGAACTGATCATGAGAGCGGCAGAATTTTTTGCTTCGAATGTGAATTTCATTATTTATCCAATATATAAAATAACACATTGGATAAAATAATAATTTTTCCAATATGAGTTTACATAAAACAATTCCAATATAAGAATATAAGCCTTCACGGCCCGAGTCATGAATGAAGAGAACTAAATCGGATCGGAGTAGCTTATCTATTTAAATCGAAATTTAGTTCCTGTAAGAAATCTGTTCATTCTAATGCTCCTGAATATCCAAAATTTTGTAATCGTTTACTGCTGATCTACATAATTTTACTGGACTATCATGACCCTCCTTCAGAAGTGATACAATATAATAAATATTAATGAGATAATGTTGCTCGTTGCTGAATGGGTTTGTGAATCGAGAAAAGAATGATCTTATAATGGACTTTCACTTTCACAATGAAAATAAAACTATATTATTAAAAAATAACAGAGCGGAGAAGAATACCGTATGTGGAATATAACCAAATATTTTCTACAGAGGTATGTACACGCTGAGAATGTGATTATGTGATCGTAAAACCCACTGAATGAAAAACAGGATTGCCAGTTACATACGTATTCTTATTCCGGTAACGAAACATTCATCTCTATCAACGTTTCTACACAACACTTTTCGGTCGTCCGGCAGCAATACATCGCTAAAATCGGAAGGCCACCCACAAACTGGTTTCGGAGAACCATTTCTGATCCTTGCAGAACAGGTCAACTAAGACACTATTGAATGATAGGTACTGTAGTTTTATCCCAAAACTAAACCTGTTTTTATTAAACCTCGACACGTGTTTCGACACGTGTTGGTAAATTGCGCGTCGAGGAGAGTACTGCAGTTCTGGTGTTTGGGAAAAGTGCTTGTTGTGGATTTATTCACAACAAGCATCTATGAAATAAATATTTCTCGATCCGTATTGAGAAGCAGAAATATATAATATATGCACATTTTCGAAAACAATGCTGTAACTCAGAAATAATGATAGACATCAATATACTCCTTATGCGGTTTTCACCTTTGAGTTTGTCATAAAATATGATCATCAGACAGTCATCAGTTTCCATCTATATAGTTTGAAAACAGGAGTTTCTCTTCAACAAAATCCAATTTGGCCCACTCTGTACAAGTACTTGTGGAGTTGAACAAAATATATCAAAAAGCTCATTTGATGCACTGTAATACGTACTAACATTACTTTTGAGAAAAACATTTGCCGAAATTACACATATTCATAATATCGAAACAGAAATACCAGCGTGGTCCAAACAGAATTGGCTGGTATCTCAATCGCCACAAAAAATAACCAAGAAAAGAATTTCTGGCAAAAACATAACAATCTGCAGTGATAGCAGACAAGCACTCTTAGCTTTGAACAGACAGCGTGGTACCTCAGGGCTAGTACTAGAGTGCCACCAAGATTTAGCCAATGACTCGGTCGATAATAACATTATCCTGAGGTGGATTAAAGGGCATGACAGGAGTGAAGGTAATCGCATTGACGATTCTTTAGCCAAGGAAGCGGCTGGACTAAGAATTTTAGGAACCAGTTGCACCCACGGCCTGATGACTTCGACAATTGCGGAACTAGTCAAATGTTACACCCATGCTCAATCCTTAAAGAGTTACCTGGAAAACTAGCGCCAAAGAAATATCTGGCGATGACCTGGGAAAATCTACACCTTACAGTAGGATTTCTGACTGGCCACTGTCAACTAAGGAAACACCTCCATAATATGGGGCTAGTGGACATCCTATGCAGGATGTGTGTACAGGATGATGAGACAGTCAGACGTGTCCTATGCGAGTGCCCGGAGTTATCGTCAATAAGAGAGTGTGTGTTCGGTGAGTCTTGGCCTGCACCTGCCGATATAAAGGATAGGTCTTTCAGTGACCTAGGAGGATAAATTCTCGGGAGGATGTACAATGGGTCACATGTAGCCTAAGTGCGTGGGCTTACACCTACCCTCCTTACTTTTTTACTATTTTACAGTTCATTTCATAATCTCCTAAAGACGCCAAGTTTGTTGATGAAACGCGCTTCGAGGAGAATATTGCAGTTGTGCTGTTTAGGTGAAGTGCTTGTTGTGTATTTATTTTAAGCCAGAGGTATCAGCTTTTTTTTCAGTTGAAATTCATATCAGCGCCTATGAAGTCACTATTTCTCGATCCGTATTCAAACACAGAAATATATAATACATTGCCAGCAAAAGTAAAAAATGAACAGTCTTTAGACTTTCTTATTTACATTATTACGCAATTGGTTAACCCACCTTTAGAACAAATCATCTAAAGCAGTGGTTCTTAACTGGTGGTCCGCGGACCGGTTCGCGGAGCCATCCTAATAAATATGTTAGATGAGTCGACACGATACAATGCGACTCGCCACTAAAATGTTTAAAGAAGAGTTACTATTTTCTCTAGAATTCGAAACGACGTCGCAAGGTGCAGATGTTATGGATGCAATAAGTCGATACAGGGGTGCGCAAAAGTCCGGAATAAAATTAATATCTTTTGACCAGTATTTTAGGAAAAAAACGCTGGAACACTTCAGTTGATTTCACATTGTACGTATTTTTTGGCAATAAAATGAAATTTTTTTTTCAACCCCTTAGATGCAACCCTCCCCAACTTTTTTTCAAATGCAAACCTATGTCGTGTATGGGCTCATTGAAAAGATCGTCAAAAATTGATTCTGACCATATCCTTTTTTTGTGCTTACAACGAATTGAGAAAGAAACTCTTTTGAAAAGTTACAAATACCTAACTTAGTGCTATCTACGGGTAAATTAACGTAACAGATGCTGAAATTGGCCTCCACCCTCTACTTGGCAGGCTCCTAGGGGATGGTAAAACCCGTATACGGAATTCAGAATGGCCTCAGCTGGTATGTTATGTGATTCCACTCTAATTCTGCTTTTTCGATCTTCAATATTAGTCAGCCTATTTTGATAAACCTTGTCTTTCATATATCCCCAATAAAAATAATCTAATGGCGTTAAGTCTGTGGATCTTGGCGGCCACTCAATTGTACCACATCGTCCAATCCAGCGTCCTGCAAATATGTCATCGAGATATTCTCTGATATTAGTACCAAAATGTGGGGGAGCGCTGTCCTGTTGAAACCAAAGTGTTTCAGGGGGGCATCTGGATCTGCTTCATTAGGAAACATAACAGCTAAAGCAGGGGTTAATTCAAAGCTTAAAAAGGCTAAATAGCGTGCAGCTGTGGGGTTTTCCTAAAAAAAGAATGGCCCTAATATTCTGT
>WOGN01009276.1:0-10898 GCA_015342105.1 Leptinotarsa texana | reverse complement strand
GATTTTCGAACCGCTAGTTCATGTTCATAGGCTCTGTTGGAAATTCTTCTATTGGTCTGGCCGATGTAAGTTCTGGGGCAGTTTGAACATGGTATTTTGTATATGCCCTGTGCTTCATTGGGTATTGTGTCCTTGGGTGTTCTTAACATAGTGGAGATTTGGTTGTTGGCAGTGAATACTGTCTTTATGTTATATTTCTTCAGAATTCGGCTCACTTTGTCAGTGACTCCATGGATGTAGGGGAGAAAAGCTTTTGTCTGGTTGGTCTGTTCCTCAAGTAACTCGTGGGGTGAGGTTTGTGTTTGCTGTCGTTGGATGGATCTTTCTATTTGGGAGACGGGATAGTCGTTTTGGTGAAGGGCAGTTGTGAGTTCGTGTAGTTCCCTGGATCTATTGTGGTTGTCGATGAGTCTTATAGAACGATGTATGAGGGAATTCAGAACGGAATTCAGCTGGCCAGGATGATGATGGGTCTTGGCATTGAGGTAGCGGTTAGTATGGGTAGGTTTTCGGTAGACAGTGTGTGAGAAGGAGTTGTTAGACTTTGTGATGAGAATGTCCAGGAAAGGGAGTGAGTTATTATTTTCCAATTCCATTGTGAAGTTTAGGTCGGGGTGTAAGGAGTTGATGTGGTTCAGGAATGCATGAAGATCTTCGGAACCATAGGGCCATATGACGAAGACATCATCCACATATTGAAGCCAACACGTGAGTTTGAGATGAGACGTGTCAATGGCTTCATTTCAAAGTTCTCCATGTAGAGGTTTGCCAGTACTAGAGAGAGAGGAGAACCCATTGGTGCGCCTTTGACTTGTTTGTAGAATTTGTCCTGAAACCGAAAATATGTGCAGGCATTTCGGACATATGAGGAAGATTGTTCGGCTAGTGGCTGAAGGGTATTTACAAGATACTTTGCAAAATACATCTATAAAAATCAAATGATTAACAACAATTGTTAACGTGTGAGGAAACACAGTTGGCTGAACTAATACATTCGTAAATATCTCAGCAACAATGTTTCAGCAAAATTTTTTAATAACTTTGAGTAATAGAGAACATTATAGAGATTGATATTAATTTTTGTACTGCAGCAAAGAATCATGAATCAAAATTATGATTGTCAGAGTTATTGGGTAACAATTTTATTTTTCATAAATTACCATTATTTCTGTCCTGAAATCAATAAAAATTATGTAGGCATTTTTTGTAAAACAGAAATAAAGTATTCTGAAATAATCTATTATTTATCAAATGTGGTCCTGAGAAAGGTGACAACTGACAGGATAATACATAAAAAATTTGTTATCTCATAAAAATACAGCTGGATATAAAAATTCACAGGTTATTTCTTTCGTCAAGAGTTAATAGAGGATTTTGGAAATATCAGTATTGACAGTTGCTTACCGTACAAACAAGTTTTCCAAATAGTGAGGTAGTTTGTCACCTAAGTATGTGTGCAACGGCTGCAATGTACAACTTATCATTTTTCCCCTCACCAATCACCAAGAGTCAACATTGGAAAAGGTATAGTTGGAAGAAGTAGTTTGGGCAGTAAGGTGAACAACAAAAAGATAAAGTAAGTCTTTTATATTCTCAACCCGACTAAAGAATGAGGAAGAATGTACCCGACATTCAGAATCATATGATATGCCATTGAACTTTTGACATTTAGATGTCCGATTGAAATTACTTTGATACAATTATCAGGTCTTATAACAGAGGCCTCAGAAACTTCAATTTGGTTCCCAAGTGATAATGTTCCTAAATGAAAACATAAAGGGTGAATTGAGAGGCATTTAGCTTTCGTAACATAGGAGAATAAAGACCATTTGCGCAAGTAAAAAAGTGGGTGAGTAGTTATCAACTCACAATGATATAAAGCAGCTTTGACACTTTCACTGGCATACAGAAATGAACAACTTGGTATCTTCAACATTTTTTGTGGTAAAATAGGTACACTTTCATGTCAAGTTCAGAAAATACCACTTCCTCTCAAAATTTTTGAGATAGTTGAAGTAAAATGTGTCTTTCTAAGAAAATTAAGAAGTAGGAGTATGTGGATTAGTGAAAAATTCTTAATTTTTTATTCTAAAGTTGAGCAAATTTCATCGTTTATTTCTCCTTACTACGAGTTTTTAGATGACGTCATAGTACCGCCATTTTGAATTTGGAGAAAATGGCGAATATGCCGCCATTCTGAATGGAAATGACCACATATATCACATCATTCAGAAAATTATTTTATATCCAATCAAAAGAAATTGTGTTCTATTGAAATTTTTCGACTTGGATTCATTTCCGGTAAACTCTGCATAGATTTTCAAGCCTTTCATCACTGAAAATATCGGCTAGGATAAATTATATTTTTATTACGAATTTCAAATTTCCCCCCTTATAAACAACTGAATTTTGCATTTCAATGATTTCGTTGTTAGCTGGTATATGTCCACATTGAATACAGCTACAAAGTCAAGTAATAAAATACACAAGAAGTGGAAGTATAGCCCTGTACCAGCTCTTCTTTAGTTTTATTTTACTCTACAAATGAACAATATTCCGTAACATACAATATTTTTCATATTCAACTGACTAATTGTATGTCACCTGCTGCAAATTAATACCTCCATTGGATTCCACTTCGCTTATTAGGTAAGAATTTTACTGTTTACTTTATCAAATTTACATTACTTCTGACCATGTTTTGACATCACACCCCTTTTTGTAATCCCTTATGACATCTTGAAACTTTCAAATGTTCCCATGGCCTGCTTCAAATTTGGAAACGTGTTTTCCTCAATCTACCGATTCAAGGTTTTATAATAACGATAATTCAGAGGGGTAGATAAAAAGTTATGTGTATATGGAAAAAACATTACAATTTATTAAAAATGTGTTAACCGTATACCAACAATAAAATATTTGAGATACATGAAATATATTGATATAAAATATATGAATCTTCTTCAGAACATTCCACAATAAAATTAATTCAACGCCATCAGAAGAGAGTAATAACATTTTCAGTCTTATTTCTACGAAAAATTGAGGTAGGCCCCATGTTAAAAACAGTAAGGCATGCTGATATTGTATTTCCTCCCCCAAAAAATTAAAATATTCGTGTTTCACCCATTGTCCAAAAATTTCCAACCAATAAGTTCTAGAGTGTTTGAACAAATTTGACCTATTCCAAAAAATAATTGTTGAATATTTAGACAAACCATAATTAATTATAAGCTAAAACAAACATTCTCTACAACTCAATATCCTTAGTAATCCATTAGGCTTCTCCCTTTGCCTTATCAATGATAACCCTAGAAATAATCATCCTCTGTATTTGTGACGTTCCTTCATATATCTGGTATATTTTAGCATCTCTCATCAATTTCTCAACAGGATATTCACTATTGAAGCCGTTTCCTCCGAATATCTGTACTGCATCTGTAGCGCACTTGTTTGCCACATCGGATGCATAACATTTAGCGATAGAGGCAGCCAAGGTATTTCTGATACCGTTATCAGTTTCCCAAGCTGATTTCATCCAAGCAAGACGAGAAGTCTCAACGCCAACAGCCATGTCAGCCAAAAGGAAGGCTATAGCTTGGTGATTTGCGATGGGCACACCAAATGTTTTCCTTTCCGTGGCATATTTGGAGGCTTCATCCAAACATCGCTGTGCCAAGCCTGTAGCTCCAGCAGCAACCTACGGACAAATTGAAAATCTGAGAACCAAAACAATATATAATTGGGTTGATGAAAGAATACATAGGCATCATCATAAACATTTGTGATAAAACACATAGTTATTGTTTGCGTTTGATCAGAGAGAGCTTTTGTTCAAATGAAAGCTTAGACTCAGAGCATGCAAATGTGAGTCATTCGCTATTTCTTAGATCTGTGACTTATTTGTTGATGTATTACTATTACGTTTGACAGTTTGCATTGTTCAAATATCATTTATTGGTAAAGTTCCTATGATTTCAAATTTTTTATGCTACACAAATAGTTATTCCTCGCAACAAACAAACTGTGGGAATTTCATATTTATTATCATATTTATGCATAATAACCTCAAATGGTAATAACTGTCTAGTGTTCCACAAACTGAAATAATCAAATTAGCACGATCAATAAAGTACTGATGAATTTTACGGAATTGACGCCAAATCACAACACATGGTTTTCATTATTAGTGACAATTTCAAAAATAAAAGCAATTCTTCAAAAGGTTAGGCTTTCTGAAGAGAGTCACATAGTTTCATTTTCATTATTTTGTCTGTTCATTTAAAGTTAATAAAATCTATTAGAAACCTTCTCATTTCTTAACTTATTAACTTATTCAATGAATGGATTGAATTGGACATCTATCCAGACCCTTTCAAAATATCTGAGCCATCCCATTAAACAAACCTGATTTTATTGATGATTGTGAAACTGTAGACCTCTTAATATAATTCCAATCATCTCAAAAATATATAAAATCATCTTGACATAACGAAGATAATTTCAATATAAGTATATGGATTTTATGATATTTTTGATTCTCCACAATATGGTTTTCGCACAAGTAAAAACACAGAAATGGCAGTTTTTGATCTAGCAAACACTGTTGTGTGCGAATTAAAAAATGGAGGCTTTGCGAGAATCAGTTCATACTCAACAAAGCATCTGACTGTGTTTCCAGCCACATTGTTCATACCAAGCTAGAATACTATGATTTCAATTCTTCAAGTTCCATTTTCATTAAATCTTACCTAAATGGTAGAATTCAGAGTGTCTATTGTAACTATACATTTTCGGAAACAGGAGCTGTCACCGAGGGAGTGCCACAGAGCTCAATAATTATAGTTTACTTATATTTCATATTATGTACTTCTTAAGTCGTTACTACAAATTTGCTAGTGGACATGTAAAGTTAACGAAATATATCAATCTGAATTGAAAATGTTGAAGTTGCAAGAGAAATATTCACTGTGAGCAACCAACTTCATTCCATCAGCATTCTTGAAATAGTTGGTAAAAAAATAGCAAACGTTGGTGAGACAAGTCTATTCAGTTATTGAAAAATATAGAATTGGGAAGAAGACAGGGAAAAATGTGCTATAGAGTTTTCAAGAAAATACCATCAATTCAAATAGTTTTGCCTTCTTTTTTTGAATGAAACCTGATTATTTTTTGAATAACCGAAAATGAATTTGGTAAGATAATAAAATAAAATTGATCAGACATAGTGACAAGGCTACCGAAGGTAAAAGGTATATATGTAACTCTGACAGAATGCAGGATTTTGTGAAAGGCCAGAATTAATTAGTTTGTATCTGATGCCAATAAACGATGAGTAAGTGAGTAAGTAAGAAATGTAATCAAAGTTTAGAACTGACTATGCTAGTTATAATACTTATTTCCACTTGTGTGCATTAATTCATATTAAAAATTAACATTTCCAACTAATATTGCGTACATACAATTGGCAATTTTTTCATGTTGGTACACTCGTCTCGAACATATGTATACAGTTTCAGCTGTTTAGCATGTTTAGTTTGTTTGTGAGAAGAATAAAAATTAGAAATGTTTTCCGTGTTTGTCGATTTTCTGCTACTAAAAAAAAATTATCAAAAAATTTGCGTAAAATTTTGGGTAAAAAATGGAATTAAATGCTCAAAAACACATGAAATGTTGATAGTGGCATACGGTGATTGTACTCTGAGTCAGAAATTTTTTACAAGTGGTACAAGCTTTTCATCAAAGGTCAAGAAGATGTAAATGACTACGCTCGCTCTGGACGTCTCAGCACATGAAAATGGGAAAGCGAGGAAAATTGTTATGGAGAATAGCCGAATCACTATTACAGATCGGTCGGTCGGCATTTGCTTAAAAGAGTCATAACTGATGATGAATCATGGGTAACATTGGTAACAAATAAACCCTCGTATCTTCATAGGAAAAATTATTTATCCACAACTTGAATCTTAAATACGAAAGTATGCTTGTAATTTTGTTATTATGTACAATAAGAAGCTCTCAAAATGTAATCATGAATTCTAACTATGGAATGGAAAAAAATCGTAGAAAACAAGAAAATCACAAGTGTATTACTGTATTCCATTCAAGCTCTTACCACAATTTTTTAGTTGTGACATTTTTTTTATTTTTCACCACATTGAAATGTTTCAGTTTGTTCAACATGTCAAGTTCAGAAGCAGATAAGCTTCTACCGATGAGCTACTCAAAAAAAATTTAGAAGGGTCACCAAGTATTAAAAGAATGATAATTAATTTCAAACGCAAACACGTATTGGCATGCTAAGCCAAATTAGGACTTGTAAAATTAATTTATTGAAAACACTTCTCCCACATCAAAACAAAAATACTGTCATTCAATGTACATTTCTCTAGCATCATCAGAAGATGACTGCGACTTAGTCATCTTCTTGGTTAGTAAAAGGCGCGTCGAGATACAGTATTTTTGTTTTAGTATGAGAATAGAGTTTTCTATAGATGTTTTTGGTTCATGTTTTTTTCAACTATGAATAAAATTGGTGGCAATTGAAAATGTATTTAGAATCAAAACATACATAAGTTTTTGTGAAATTAGTCACAAAATAGTTCAAATTATATGCAAAATAATAATTGATAATGGACATATATTAATTCAAACTAATTTCATTTTGTTTCTTACAATCTGATAGTGATGCTTTATTTTTGAGAAACATAACTTGTTTATAATAGAGAATTATAATGTTAACTCTAAAGTGGAACTTCAAAAACTATCTAAATTATAATGCTCCTAAACATCTTCTCCAAGATTTTTGTTGCAGCAACCTCTTGCTTACATAGAATAGAATATTTCGAGGTATCCATTCAGTGAACATGCATAGGTTTTTCTCCAAAATCTCAGGCGTCAAACTGACAATCAACATTTTTCTATTTCTCAATAATTGCTACAGAAATGAAATTTGTCCAACTGAAAAGTGAATACTCTCTATTTATGAATCATCATTCTGAAAAAATATGATGTTTTTGTATATGCAATAGTCATTTCTTCAATGGTGTTCCAATTTACAATAAAGAAATCCTACAGTAGGATAATAGATGAACAGTCACTAACCGCATGCCGTGTGGTTGTTCCAAAAAATTACGTACCCTGAGTAGATGCAAAGAGCCAATGATGACAGCCTTATGCAATTGTGTGGTTTAAGTCAACTTTCTATCTCTGACAAATGAAATAAAAACATTCAAATCTTCAAATCCACTTACCGGTGGTCTTGTTTTGTCAAAGGTAGCCATGGCAATTTTGAATCCAGAACCTTCACCAATGAGAACATTTTCTTTGGGAATTCGTACATCCTCAAAGGTTATTCCCCTCGTGTCTGAGGCTCTTTGACCCATATTGATTTCCTTAACAGATTAAAAACAAAATTATCAAACGAAACATAAAATCGTCATACATCTCACACATTTCATCTGACGACAATTTATCACAAAAGTTACTTGACTATTGTTTTTATACATTCATTTATCAAATACTACCAATGAAAATCTATTTTCATATGAACATCGAATTATATAAAAAAGCATATAAAAATTTTCACAAAAAATTATAATCTCCAAAAAAATAAACCCCTTTTGATTTGAACATTTTCTAAGTTATTACTGTAATATTTTGTTTTCATTTACCATGTACTTTCATAATGAATAATAATAGGATTTGTCTAACAATAAATAAGTACATTGACAACTGAATTAACATGATTTGTAATACGATGACGGTCTGGAAAGTTTCCTACGTCAACTTGAAGATAGCAGCAAAAGCTAGTGAATTTTGTTGTTCATCTGTTGACAGTAACTCACCAAAGTTTCAGACATTTTGGACACACAGTTGTTATGTAACAGTCGTCTGAGTGAGTTGATGTGAGTGTTTTTATGAAAATGGAGAAAATCGAGTATCGAGTTGTAATTAAATATATTGCTTGGCAATAAGCCTACTCAAATCAAAGATGAGTTGGATTCTATGTATGGGGACTCTGCACTATCATTTATTACAGTAAAATTTTGACCAGTTGAATTTAAACGTGGCCGTAAGAGCTTGGGAGACGATGAACGTTTGGGACGTCCAAAAACTGCAACTACCGAAGAAAATATCTCCAAAGTTCACCAAATGGTGCTAGATGATTGCCGAAGCAAAGTGAGAAAGATAGTAGAGGATATGAACATGTCAAAAGAAAGTGTTTGTCACATTAAATCAACATTTAGGCATAAGAAAGCTGTCCGCGACTTGGGTGCCGCGTTTGCTCACGTTAGACCAAAAACGTGTTCGAATGAACATTTCCAACGATCTGTTGGCGCAGTTTAGGCGCAATAAATTCGAGTTTTGGCGCCGAATAATTACTGTAAATGAAACTTGGATAAACCATTATATGCCTGACACAAAAATACATTCCAAACAGTGGACTGCAAAGGGGGAACCAGCTCCAAAAAAAGCAAAAACTATTTTTGTGTCTGCGAAAGTGATGACGACTGTGTTTTGGGATAGTCATGGGGTTATATCAATTGATTATCTTCAAAAAGGAAAAATCATTACAGGAGCATACAACGCACCATTACTAGTCAAACTGAAGGCAGAACTTACAGAAAAAGAAAATCCTGTTTCACCAAGACAAATCACCGACTCACACCTCAGCAGTTGCCATGGCAATAATGCACGAATTGCGGTTTGAACTGCTTGGCCATCCACCTTACTCACCAGATCTAGCCCCAAGCGACTTTTTTTTGTTCAGTCACTTGAAAACTTCGCTCGGAGGACCGAGATTTTCGTCAAATGAAGAGGCAATAACCTCCGTGAATAATTATTTGCAGAGAAAAACGCCGAGTATATTTGGACGACTCACTAGAGATGGGAGCATCGTGGAAGAAATGTGTAGAGTTAAAAGGAGACTATGTTGATTTTTTGTCAAAGAATCTTTGTTAGGTCGGAAACTTTTCAGACCACCTTAGTATGTGTGAAAAATATAAAGATAGATCTTCCATAAAAAATATCTCCTTTTCAGTTTATGTTTATGAAAGTTCTCAAAATCTTGTATTATAGTGGCCAAGTAAAAATAAAAGACAAATATTCTTAATTGAAAAAAAGGTGTAGATATGTAGAAAGAATAAAGATGTTTTGTTTTCGTATCCTTACTACTAATATGCTGTCTTCAAGGTATGGTATATGAAAGTCAAATGATGGTGAATTCATATTATCAGTTTGTTTTTGTACTCAAAGCTTCCACTGATAGCTCTTAGTACTGAAACATGAAGAATTTTACAAACCTTTCGACCTGGCGTCACACCATCCCATTCCCGTTCCACGATAAATCCTGTGAAAGCTTTACTAGATGGTGCCTTGGGATCGGGATTGGTACGAGCCAATACAAAGTACCTGTAATTGCAGTTATAAAATTAGGTTATGAACCTTGCTTACATTTTTTGTTGGGAGTGGTGTTTTTCTTTATTGAATGCGTTTATAAATGATGAAATGAAAAAAAAAACTTATCACAGTTATTATTTTAGACCAGAGAAAAAATTTATTTCTTTAGAGACATATTTTCTAACTTGAACATATTAGATACTATCGTCCAGCCCCGGCTCCGCACGGGTGCAATGCTGGTACTAAATATACATATAAACGCGTGCGATCGCTACTAATCATCAAGTGCTATAGGGCGAAGCGCAGTCGACGCGCTCTTTATAGGTACGCGCCGCCGGCCCCCCGGCCGGTACCGCCGTAACCGCTATGTCCCTTTATTTTAAATCTGTAATATCTTTGAAAATATTCATTTAAATTACATGCTGGAAAGGGCCATATTGATCTATGTATCTATGTATTCAAGGTACTCCATTGGATAAGGATTATAGCTGTAGTGCTTAAAATCGCTTCGTAAAAAAGTAAAAGGTGAAAAATGGTTATTGTGGGTTATCCCTTGAAGAGAGACATATACCATCGCAGACTTTTTTGTAGACCTTTTTAAGATATACAATACTGTACAGTATATTTTTTTATTTATCTCGTTGGGTTCAGCCAGTGTTTGCAATATAAGGGCAAAAAAATGTGTTTATTTACGACATTACATAAGAAACCTCTAAAGTTATCAGAACCAAAAATGGTTTATCTCGATTTCAGCAAAACTACAAGTCCTATGGAAAAAAAAGTTAAATGGCAAAGTTGTAGGTAATAAGAGATCTGCAACTTTTGTATTTACATTTTTTCAGTTTAAAAGTTTATTTATTAAATTCTAACTACATTCAAGTCATAGAAAATCTCATAAAATGTAAATATACATATTGAATTTAGATACTTCATTCTGATTACGTTATTAATTATAATATTTTTTAAAATGTTAACCTTGTTATTTATGAATACCTTATCTTGAATTTTAATCACTTATCCATTAATTTTTGTCTCTTTGATGGCATTTCTTCATCGTTAGATTCGACAAACCTTTCCAATTCTAGTTGATCTTCGAAATTTTCAAGACCATTACCTTCTTCATCTCCAATATTATTTCCAGTCTGCATTGGTTCTTCATCCACAATTTCATCTGAATCATTAACTTCCATATTGGAGCAATTTTCAGAACCATGACAATTTGAACATAAATTTGTGCATTTTAAACCACGTTTTCGACAGCCACAATTTAAATTGTTACATCCAGTTTTACAGCTGTAGCAAAATAGTTTTAAGCAATACTTCCGGAATTATTTCCTTTTCTGTAAATTTGGGCATAATGCCACGTTAATGTTGCTCCCAGCTCCATTGTGTGGCTGTCAGTTCGTTACCTAAATAAGTTTGAAGCTGATAATATTCCCAGTAACAATGTTGTTCTGCTGCTCCCTCTGTGGGTGGGAGATTTGCCAAAATGAAAG
>WOGN01009275.1:0-10898 GCA_015342105.1 Leptinotarsa texana | reverse complement strand
AAATTGCTGAAGGAAATAGAATCTTTAACATAAAACTCATTATCAGTATTATATGACATAGACAGAATATCGGCCAACCATTTAGCCAGTTTGCTGTAAGGTGAATTTATTGATGACACAATGGGTCTCATCGACAGTTCAGGTTTGTGTACTTTGGGCATGATAAAAGTTGATGCGTCCCCTAAAACTAAACATGCACCAACAAAAATAGAGGTGCCTTCAAATATTTGATTTTGAGACTGAAGTTCTCTTATTTTGAGAAATCTCGGGAAATGTTATTTAAAAAAGTTGTTCAGCATTGAAAAATACATCTAGATTTGGAGTCATGGCCATCTAAGTGGAATTTTATTTTTCAACCCATTTTTTTAAATGGGGACTACGAAAAGACAAATTTGCTAAAACGATAAATAGACAGCATCCTGTATACGACGTTTTATTGTAAAAGTCTACAATATTACAAATTACACAACTATGGTGTTAACCACGGTCAATTTTTTTGAAGAGTAAAATAATTTTCACAATTTTTGGTGCAGTTACTTTTATTTTTTGTTAACACCAAAAATTACTCAAAATTATAGAGTATTGTAAGAAGAACTTGATATTCAATAATATCGAATCACAAAACATCAAATTAAAAGAGGAACTGTGTAACAAACTCATTGATTTTCTGGATTATTTTGGAGAATTATTTTGGACAAGAAAATCTCCAGAAAATCAATGAGTTTGTTCCGAAATACCTATTTTATTTGGATGTTTTGTGATTTGATATTATCAAATATCAAGTTCTTGTTACAGTACTGTAAAATTTTGAGTAACTTTCGATATTGACAAAAAATAAAAATAAATTTGCACCAAAAGCTTTGAAAATTATTTTGTTCTCCAAAAAATTGACCGTGGTTAACACCAAAGTTGTGTAATTCGTAATATAACAGGCTTTTAAAATAAACCGTCTTATATAGGATGCTGTCTATTTATCGTTTCCGCAAACTTTTCTTTTCGTAGTCCCCATTTAAAAAAATGGTTAAAAAAATGAAATTCCACTTAGATGGTCATGACTCCAAATCTAGATGTATTTTTCAATAATGAACAACTTTTCTAAATAACATTTCCCGAGATTTTATAAAATAAAAATACTATAATCTTGTATCAGAATCAAATATTTGAAGGCTCCTCGTATATTACGTGTGTTTTACTGTATTTTGTTGGTGCATGTTCAGTTCAAGAGAATGCAAAACTTTTATCAGGAATAACATTTTGTCAAAAAACCCTTAATAAGTTTTCCATATAGTTGCCATATAGTTTCGATGTGAGTTGCCGAGTTATTCTCGTAATGAATGACTATCGAATGAATATTTGTGTTAAATGAACAAATTGCATTGCAGAGTTGATACCTGTAGTGATATGAGAGCAATAATGGTGGTCAGAAGTAGTGATTTGATCTAATGATTGATTTTGTTACAGCAACTCCAAAACCCATCCCAACAGTCATTATTGACGCTGCAAGGAAATCAAATGAACTGGATAGAATATTTGGAAGAAACTCAACGACAGCCGTACATAGTGATATATATTTGTTACCCACAATAGACATTTGCATTATGGAATTTCCCGAAAATTACACCCAGTTGGATCCTTTCATGAACTGGCAAGGCAGCGCTTGTAATTTAAAGAAGATATACGAACGCAACCAGAAGATTGCAGATAAAGAGAGATTCGAACGACATTCCTCATTAGAGGGTTTTACAATTCCTTCTCTAAGACACATAAGACACCAAAGGCAACATCATATTAATAAAATGAACGAGGATGGGTTGAACAGAGACTTTGATCCTAGATCTCGTATTGTGGGCTCGAAATTGATATTCAGGAATGACGAAGTACAAAATATGACCAACAGTAATTTCAATTTTTCAATGATCAATCGATAATTCATATAGTATCTGAAATTGTAACTATAAAAAACATAAAAGACTGTTCCATAGCTTTCAATGAACAATTCTGGAACAGAGTGATTTACATATAGTGACTCTTTTCCATTAATTACGGGTTATTGAACAAATTTATTATAAACAGGGTCTCCCATGATTTGTCAATCATATTTGAGATCTGAAATATATTTTTCAACTGTGAAATTTCATTAGAAAACAAATAGATTGCCCCCGTTCTTTCATAAAAATGTATCACCTATCCCGCTGCATTGAATATCGAGCTAATAATTTCACAATTATTAAGTGATCACCATATTTTTGGAAATATCAAAAATTCTGAACTGATAATCGTAATACTTGTTGAACTCTTAACACTTTGACTGCCATGTGTATCTTTGAGTATACACAGTGGCTTGGACCTGGTCGCCACGTATATATTCCAGTATACATAAGCAATCTTCGGTATTTCGCCGCGTGTGTGCTAGAGTAACACGCTTTATGTGCATTTGTAATAAGGAATGGTTCAGTATGGCGTGGAGCAATGATAAAATAATCTTAGCTCAGACTTTCGATCAAAATTAAATATTTTTCATGATGAATTAATTACATACTCCCTTATCGTTGTGAATGAAAGACAGTTAGTTGTTTTGAAGGGAACTTTATATACCTAAATATTAATACAACATACATTTCTGACGATCTATTTATTCATTTTAGGCAAAATATTGTGTCTGTCGAAGAAGATTTCTGAACAGAGGAACTTCTCAATGCATGCTTGGCATTTAGTGGTTACTTGTTTGGTTTTACAAATGGCATATTTTCGATCATGTCTATCTTTATTTCGTTGATAACATATAACACAACGGCTTTTTTTGCTACCTGAATGAATTTGTGTCCTTGTGCAGCTGGGCGATCAGGAGGGACAATATTCTTTTTTCCCATGGATAACATCTTGAGGCACAATTTCTCTTTGAAAGCGATAATATTTTTCTTTGATTTGTTTCTGTTGTACAAATGATGCACGTTTACAACACTTGCGCCAGTGAGTAATTCAAAGGTCACTTTTTTATACCACTTGATGCTGCGCCTAACCAAGGTAGAATATGATCTGAGACGTCAATAAAACTTTTGGCATTATTATAGTCAATAACAGCTTCCGGTTTTGTTCTACCTTCGACTCTTTCAGGAACCTCTACCAGATTTGCTTGATGCTTGCTAGTGAGCATAAGCACGTCGCGTTCATCCATCCATTTGAGAATAACTATGTCATTCTTCTCCCTACCTATGATTTCTCCCTTTTTTAGTTTAGTGGAAAATACTTCCTTGGAAATGCCTTTTTGATTTTTACGAAGCGTTCCTACAAGGTGTGTGTTTCTATCTAGAAGCTTTTCTGCCAACTCTATACTTGTGTACCAATTACCAGTATATAAAGTGGCTCCTTTGTCGAGACAATCTGACATCAATTTGAAAACAACTTTTGTTGCCACTGACATTCCTTCAGTTTTATCTGCGCCACAATAAATTTTGCAGTGATAGGTATACCCGCCAGAAAGACAGAGCTTGAAAAGTTTTATTCCAAATTTATGCCTTTTTCCATTTATATATTGACGAATTTTGAAACGCCCACGAAAAGGCACCATTGTTTCATCAATACACAAATTTTCGTCTGGTGGCACAACCCTTTTGAATTTTGCGTTGAGTAATTCCACTATGTATTGAATTTTATGAAGTCGATCTCCAGATTGACATAAATCGTTGCCTGCAAAATGCCACATCCGTAGTAAAATTTCAAACCTATTTCGAGACAGATATCCCGCTGCTTTTGACCAATATAACTCGTTATTTCTCCAATAATGAGCCAGTTTAGGTTTTTTATCCAAACCCATCCATATCAAAATTCCCAAAAAAACAGAACATTTCTCCCTTGTCAGTTTCCTTCCATTTATTCAGACGTGAAGATGGCCCAATTGTTTCATCGGTAATACCATTCACAATAATCTG
This sequence comes from Leptinotarsa texana, assembly GCA_015342105.1. Classification (NCBI taxonomy): domain Eukaryota; kingdom Metazoa; phylum Arthropoda; class Insecta; order Coleoptera; family Chrysomelidae; genus Leptinotarsa; species Leptinotarsa texana. The sequence continues at coordinate 6,969 of WOGN01009275.1, read as the reverse complement.
ATTTGCGAATATATTGGTTTGTTCGACAATCATATGTATTATTTCGTCATCCAAGAAAAGTCGAAAGTGAGTGAATTCATCTCCATTCTTCAAATCTATGACTTCTTGTGTTAGGCCTACATCTTCTTCAGAAGTAAAATTTCTCTTATTGCCAACTATCATTCCCCAATGATTTATAATATTATCATTCTCATTATGTTCGCTCTCTAAATCAGACTGAGACCCTGATGAAATCGTATCATCTGAAAAATAATCAAAGGAATAGAAGGTACATGACGCAAATAGTTTCACAACTCAATACCTCCAGTCATATTTTGAGCCTATTTACCTTATCGTTCACGTTATCAGACAATACTGCAGACTGAGACATATCTAAAAATGAAAAATAGTATCGCAAGAATGGTAACATCGCAACTGATACAAGTACCTACTTTCATCGGATCTCCGAGGTCGTTTAGCTGGTACTGCAGTACTACTTCCGCTACTAGAACTTTCCAATTCATACTCAGGATCCCCTTCTGATCCATTTTCATATGGATCGTCTTCACTCATACCTGAAATTTCCTCCCATAGTCTCTGCAACCTACCTTGATCTCTTTCGTATGATCCCATTTCGAAATTACAATCAAAACACCATATACCACAAATTACAGACTGCACTGTATCACATTCAAAGTGGAAATGACAATTACTCGTAAATTGACGCCGGTGCAGACATGAATAAGCCTGTCTGAACCGTGTATATCAACATATACAAGTGGCGTAATACTTTTTTCTGATCTTTTACGCCACGTGTATATTGCGTAAGACTTTTTTTTCACTTTTACGCCACGTGTATATTTTTTATACACTAGCCTTAAAGGTAATAATATCAACAAAACTCAAACATTCAACATGTAGGAGAGCGTTGACAAGGTATTTCAAATACTTTCCTGTAAAAAAAACCACATAGCACAAGCAACTCACATATCAAAATTGGCGTGGCAGTCAAAGTGTTAAATGTCGACAAGCTGAACTGTCTTAATTTAATTCGTGACGTCTATCCTTTTTTTGAAACTTTCTAAACACTACTAGCTGATACTACAAAGGCCTTAACTATTTTCATTTTGCAGATAATGTTCAAAATCTATTTTGAAAAAAAATACAGAGGTAATGGGAGTTAATATATTTCAAATAATGTTTCCACTCTCCTCTCTTTTGTCCTAATGTTGGAAGGTAAATAGTCAAACTGCCTCACAAGACGACACATTCCAACTATGATGACATTTTTCTCTTTTAACTTCTTAACGTAATAAATGAATTATTTGTTTTTCAGGTATGTCTATGTGCGACCCGATAATAGATGAACATTTCAGAAGATCCTTAGGAAGTGATTATCACACCGTTTTCAGGAATAACGCTTCCAAAGAAAAATCTCCTTCAAAGTCTCCTCCTAAAGTGGAAAACTCTCCAACAACTAGTGTCATAGAACTCATGGATAGTACGGGATTATCAGTAGACGATCATTTCGCCAAAGCTTTAGGCGATACTTGGGCTAAACTAAACAGAAAAGAGCCCGAAATGAAAACTAGTTCCAGTGAAAATGGACTCGTTTCCATATAAACCTCAGAAATTGTATAACATTTAGTATATTTATAATAGTCTTACAGTAGGCAATGCATTAGTTATGAAATAAGGCCAATAGTGTTGTGATTCGATGAAAATGTTCATTCTTGGGGTCTATATTGAATATTATTATCGATTATGAATAACAAATTATGATTAACAATACTAAAGTAAATTACAGTGCTTGCTGTCATGTCAAAACATACTGATTCATGTCAGTTCATTCGTTATCTGGCACTCATGACATATTTCAAAAACATATTCAGTTATACAATGTAATTCAAATTCAAACCCCACTATTGGAATCTCCTAAACTACAGAAGATATGTCGAAGCTTAAATTGGGACAAAGTTGCGTTTTTTGCGTTTAGCAAAATACTGGTTTGAAACTTGTAAAATTCCGAGTATTTCTGAATATATTCGGAAAAACCTGAAAAATCGGAATTTTTATTTTTAGTTTTTAGGGTTATTTGACAACATAGCTCAAAACCAAAAACACATTTTCATTGATACCTTTTTCCAGCTACACGTTTTTATCCGACGTTTCGTCTTCTGGCAATCATCAACAACTTTTTTTTCTATTATGCGCCATGTTGTTTTTTATACAGAAAAATAGTGTTTCTCATTCTGTTTCATTGATGTACAATTTGTTATGATTTGCTCTTCTGAAACCACAGGTATTTAAAAAAACAACTTCATCTAAGATGGTCATGACTCCATCGAAAAATTTTATTTAATAAACTCTACTTGTCAGAACTCATCAAATATCATAAGTTTGCACAAATACTTCAGTCGAAATGTCCTCATTCTCAAGTTAAGATAAACGAGATATGTTGAAACTTTATGATAAATTAGAGAGGAATAGTAAGAAAACAGCACAAATTTATTTTGAATTATATCTGGAAAGACAACAACCGGATAGAACATTATTCCGAGGTTTGGAGTAGGGTGCGTTTCAAAAACCAATAATGAAGTATTGAAGCAGAATGGAACAAAATATTAGAAATAACTCATTAGCCGAGGTAAAATAATTGTTCTTATTTAATTGGAGCGCCAATTAATTTTTATTGTTGTTTTTATCTTATTTTTATCGTTGTTTTATTGTTCATTTCATATTTGAAGAAGGATAATTACTTTTGGTAATTTTTTAGATAAATGCAGATCCTTCCAAATCAACGTATCAAGTCACGGCAGAAATGGATGTGCCACAGACGAGCGTTTAGAGAGAATTAAAAAAATTGTATCCAATGTTATAAAATACATATTTCACAAAAATTACATCCATGTGATCCTGAGAGAAGGATAAAATTTTGTAGCTGCCTCTCAAATAGGGTAGACCCTACAAACTTCTTGAAAAACATTATTTGGAACGACGAAAGTACTTTTTCAAACTGTGGCGGTTTTAATAGAAATAATGAGCACATTTGAAGTGAAAATAATCCACGACACTTCACAGAAGTCAGACCACAAGTTTGGTTTCATTTTAATTTGTGGGCTGGAATTTATAACGACATAATACTTGGACCTCATTTCTTCTCTAATAATGTGAACGAGGAAACCCATATTTGGTTCTTAAGAAACGAATTTGAAGAATATATGGATACGTTTCCCATTGTTAAATATAACAACTGCGACTATTTACACCAAAAATGTCCTAATAGGTGGTCAGGAAATTCTGAACCAGTGAGGTGGCTGGCAAGGTCACCTGACCTTATAATTTTGAATACTTTCTTGTGGGACACTTTAAAGAACAGAATCTATGGAAAGCAAGAATATGACACAGTGGGTGAACTTAGACCATGAGAAAATATCATCATGCAATTCAGGTCTATCGGGTTCAGGTTAGGGCTGTCTTAATTGAGAAATCATTTCGAACAGTGGTTATAATACTTTTCGACCATTTTAATAAGCTCATGATTTCATTCTTAAATTTTGAAACACATACTCACCCAAGTGTTTATCCAAACTACCGAACAATATTCCATCCAGATATAAATTCAAAATAAATTTGTGCTGTTTTCGAATTATTCCTATTTTTTATTTTGTTGTATTTTGTTAAACACAAAAAACGTAACATCGCCCCAATTTAAGCTTCAACGTATCTCCTGCAGTTAAGGAGATCCCAATGATGGGGTCGAATTTGAATTATCCTGTATAGTGCTAATCAAATTTGTGTATATACATGTGGATATTTTGAACAGCAAGGTATTATTGAATAATGCCATAAAATAAACTAACTCTATTAGTTCCGAGGATATATGGAAAGAACCATCTCCATAATTATATGAAGATAAAAAAATTCCATGAAAAAACAAGTACGCATTTGAAATTTCAAAGTCGAGGAGTACTATGGCACCTGTGACAAAAATTTAGATTTTCAATATTTCTGCAAACAAAAAAGATGCAGCCAAAAATAGAATTTAGATTTTTTTTGTCTTTCCGATTTATCCTTTGAGCCAATAGGCTAGATAAGAACATTATTTCCAGAATTTATCCTTCTCTCCCAAAATTTCAATACTTTTCCATTGATCGACTTGAAGAATAATTTTCTAGTTAAACAATGATACCATTAAAGTAGGAGGAGTTACAAAATTGCCGAATCCAATGTGTCATTGTAATTCTTGATGAATATTTCTAGAATGAAAATAATTGGTTTGTTGTATTTGAAATTGACAAGAGATATTGAAAAAGAGCTGATATTGTTACCATACAGTAGAATTGATCCTGAAACTTATATTTCCAGAAATAAGAAAGATGAAAACTATATTTTACAGTCTCGGGAACCTTGGAGTTTGTTTATGTTAAGCATGTTCAGTCTGAAGTTATTCCTGCTATAAAAAATCATTGCAAATAATTTTTCATGTTCAGAATCGTTTTGTCAGGAACTTTACAATATCCTGAATACAGCGTGTTGTTTTATACAGAAGACTCATTGTTGAATTTGATCTCATGGTGCCTGATCTTAACTATAGGCTATATCACACTGCAATCTATTGAAAACACTTTCCCAACACCAGAACAAAAATTTACGGTCTCTCAATGCGCGTTTCGCTAACCAAGTTAGCGTCCACAGGAGATCATTATGACTAATATTTTTTACGACTATGTTAGTTTTTTATATCCTACTGGCCTAACTATTACCTGTTAGTATTACCTAACTACACCAGTTAGTGTTACCTATCTACTACCTGTTATTGATCCTATGCAAAACTACCTGTTTTTAATACCTGAATAGTGACAAAGATACTTTTTGAACAGTCCTCTGTTTGGTCTTATATGTAATAGTCATAAATAAAAAAGATAAATATCAGAGATTATCATTAACATAGAGGAAAGAAATAACAATGTCTCTTGAATATTTTGAATACAAATGTGAAATTTTTAGAAGATGGTAGAGAGTATTTGCATTGTATGTATTTGTAGAGGACATGTACTTGGATATTTTGAATGTATATCTGATGGTTGTCCAAAAAATATCCAAGACTATTCATGAAATATCCATCATGATATATATGATGGATATTTTATATTATTTGTCAGTTTCTCAGCTGACAAATAACAAGTTTGTCTATTGTTATATACAGTGTGAAATAGCCTATAGTCAAACGTCAGGCACCATGAAATCAAATCCAACAATGAGTATTTTGTATAAAAAACACATCTCTATTCAGGATATTGTAATGTTTCTGCCAAAAACGACTCTCCTCGACAAGAAGACGTGTAACAGATTGTCTCTGATCTGGATTCCTGGCCATACTGGCATGGAAGGTAATGAGGCTCCTGACTCCCTTGCAAAGGAGGGTGCTGCAAGCAGCTTCATCGGTCCAGAATCTGTCATTGACTTCGCTTTAGGCTTTGTCAAACAAAGATTGAACTCCTGAACGACAAGAAGATTTATGGACTTCTGTCAGAATCTCCCAGAGTTGGCTCACTCCAAGGTGTTCATTCATACTTCAAAGCTTGACACCAAACAGTTTTTGGACTACAGTGGGGATGAACTATGATGGCTAACGATGGCTAACAGGAAGATAGTGTTTGTCGCCTCTGTTTGGAAAATAAATACACATCAGAGCACATACTTTTTGCCTGCTCCACTGGACATCGCATCAGGTTTTTAGAGTTCGCCAGAGCCGTACTCTTACCATCTGACCTGAAAACCTCTCATGATACAATCTTATCGGTTTCGTTAAGAAGTGGGTTTATTTGGTCGAGTGTGAATAGGTGTGACCCACAAGAAACCTTTGGGGGTTTTGGTGAAGGGTCAAATAGACCAACTCACTCTGGACCTAAGTTGACGTTTCTGACAAATCAATTCTGGACCAGAAAAATTAGTTGCAGTGATTTTTTATTGGAGGAATAACTTTAGACTGAACAGACAAGTATGACACAGTCATACTCAGGGTTTTGAAACATTTATGTCAAATCAGTTCCGAGCAAGAAAAATTAATTGCAAAGAACAAACGAATTCCAAGGTTCCCAAGACTGTAAAATGCAGTTTTCATCTTTCTCATTCATTGAAAGCTGAATCTCTGCCATTAGTTCTAACCAGGAAGACAATGTTTGCTGTTTCTGGAAATATAAGTATTAGGATGAATTTCGCTGTATGGTAACGATATCAGCTTTTTTTTGGATTCCTTCTGTTAAATTCAAACCAATCCCTTTCATTCTGGAAATATTCATCAAGTATTACACTAACACATTGCATCCAGAAATTTCGTAATTTCTCTCAATTTAATGATATCATTCAAGAAGAAAGTGTTCTCTGAAGGTATCTTTTTAATATTTTACAGATTCTTTCAGGGATTTCAAATCAATTTATATCTTATTAGACAATGGAAGTCCGAACCAATGAAATGCACCACAAAACATCGTCAACAGCAACAACAAACAAACTGTTTCAGGGAGTTACCTGGAAACATTTATTCATAATTAGACAATTCTATTATTCTGTTGTTCCTCAATCAATACGTTTAACACATATTCACATACAATATTAAAACTGGGCACTGTCGCCAATCATCTTTGAACGAAAAATAACTGAAAGTCAAAATAATTCTTTAAAATAACCATATTATATAGATATTTTTTGATCTACTTGAATTCTGGCATTTTATAGCTAACGGTACTGCAAATACCCATGATGCTGCCTAGGTGGCACGTTAAGTTATCAACATAATCTACGCAGTGCGTAGATTAGGGGGCGTCCATAAATTACGTGAGGTGTTTTTTTTTAATTTTCTGCCCCTCCCCTCTCCCTGGTGACATGTCATGAGATTTTACTCAACCCCCTCCTCCATCCCCCAATCTCACGAGAGAATACTTAAATCGTAACTACTGTGATTAAAATAAGAATATCTACTCTAAT
>WOGN01009274.1:0-10899 GCA_015342105.1 Leptinotarsa texana | reverse complement strand
CCACTCAGAGAAATTATTAAAAAATGGAACTGAACATGTGATTTTGCTTCAGTATCATTCGAAGAGTCAACATGAGAACAGCTGTTGTAGATAATCAAGGCTTCACCGTTGAGCAAAAATTCCATCCTAAAGAAATAGCCATTAGGATTGGAATTCAGTGTAGTGAATTTTACTGTTGCCGAAAACACCATTTTCCTGTTTGAGTAAAGAAGATCGTCGTACCGCCTGTTACTTGGAGCGAAACATTCACGGATTGAGGTAATCCTCTGGCTTTGTGGAATATAATCAATTGGATGCCATCCTCACGGAAAATCTACGAGGTATCGATGTCATTTATGTGCGAGGACATCAAAAAAATTAATTTCTAGCTGAAAAATTTCACAAGTTGAATATACCGACACGCGTTGTGTAGGTATGAGGGCTGTAGGGTTGGAGGGCTATGACAATACAACATGGATGGCTCCCACATTCGACAACAACGGAGGTGTCTCACCCTGTATGCATTACATTAGCAAGCAAACCAACTACAATTGCAGTCTCCGAAACGTAGGTATTTTATACAAATGGATTTGTGATATATTACCAAAATAGAAATGTATAATAAATTTCTATTCGAAAAATTACATCTTCTTTTTTATCTAACTTCACCGCCTTATGATACCCTTAACAAAAATAGAAAACGTATTCAAAACGGTCGGAAAGGCACGAAAAAAGATCGGAAGCGCTCGAAAATCGATCGAAAACGCACGAAAAACGATCGAAAACCTACGGGCGCTCGAAAAACGATCGTAAACCCACAAAAAACGGTTGAAAACACACGGAAAATAACGTATTTTGAAATTTCATTGTTAAGTACTTCGCTCAACCATTGCCGTCACGTTGAGTCCACAACGCTTCATCCTTTTGGCATGTTGGAATGCTAGACTTCTGTTTTTTCCTAAATGGTATATTTTGACACACCCTGTATACTTTGACGTCATGTTTTTTATTCGAATGATGTATTTCAGACACTCCGTACACAGCCGTATTCCTAACCCTTCATATTCAAACTGGCGACCCTACATTACTCCATAAACAGTGATTTATTGTAGTACCGGCAACGTCGAACCTGCCATGCTGGCATTGGCAGTGTAAAACCTAAGTTCCATCTCTCATTGCCTCGATTACGTCACACGCGTCTTCAACCCATAGATAGTTCAGCTAGTGACTTATAGATGACTCTGTGTGTTCTATAACTTTTGTATTGATGAATCTAGCGCTGTGGTTACTGATAACAGGACATGAAAACAATTCTGTACGATAAATTATCCAAATGAATCTCTCAAAATCCTACACGCAAAACCGCGTAAATTCATATGGAACACAACGCGTCTCTTGTACACATATTCACATGAAATAATAATTATTTCCCAAATCTAAATATATTTTTCCATCTTCAACATGATAATGATGACTAAAGTCTACGGAAATCGAAAAAATGCTGTCAAGTCAATGAGTCAATTTCGTTCCCGACAAAACGGACGCTATAAATACCCAATATTCGCAGTTATCTTCAATATCTTACATTGGTGTAGAGGCAATAGACAATGTCTACCACGCGGACGTCCTCGGTTCGAATCTCATAACTATAAACTTTTTTTATTCAAAATCACGTGACTGAAACATGACAAGGGGGTCGAGGGGTGAGGCGGAGTCCCAAGAAGACCGAGTTCCATGCTTGAATCGCTATTGGAGTGAACGATCCAAGGCCGCCATTGACTCTCACAGAAGAGGAAGAGACCCGACTGTACACTTTCCTACAGAAAGAAGTGCAGACATTTGAAGAAGTACAAGGAGTCACGCCTTTGATTGACGACGAGATCCGCCTTATGCATCTGAAATCAATAAAACAACCGTTCCGCTCCCAAAAACGCCAGATCTCGCGTTGGAATGTCAGAAGACCGATGCACCCGCAGCCGTCCTCTTAGGTGCGATGCAAGAGTCCAATGCAGGCCACAATCATCCGCTATATTCCCGAAAACAACCGCTTCGCTACCGAAGACGCCGAAGCTCACTGCGAAACAGTCAAGAGACAGATCATTCGACATGGTAACCTCGTGTTCCATACGCTCCGACTCTAGGTCTAGCAGCCTTCTCCACCCATATTTTATGGAACATCCGGAGGAAATTCCGATTGACGATAGATTCCGGACAGTCGAACATTTACAACAAGCTGCAAGGGAGAACCAATTGGCGCCACCCACCCAAGCCGTGTCGTCAGTAGACAAGGAATTATGTTAGCGATGTGGCCTACCAGGGCACAACCGAAGTAATTGTACAGGAAGAGTTCCGGTACACTTCTATTCCCGCTGTGGGTTAAAAGACGTCCTGTCCCGAGACTGTTTGTGCGACAACCTACCGCTACATCCCACCAAACGTTTATGTTTCGGTATAACCAGGAACAGCGCCCCTTGTGCGCGATGTCAGTGGCCCTTCCCGAGGCTGCACGTAGCATATTATTCTGATTGTGGCTATCAACGTTCATTTCATTACAATCATCACCGACGATAGGAAGGCCCCGTTATCAACAACGCAAAAAAAGGTAGATTTTGTTTGATTATTAGTATCTGGGTGAAGGATATAATAGTTGTGTTTTTTTTCTCATTATTTGTTCCATTAAAAGTGTAACAGGCGTACTTACCCCTCAAATGAAGGGTTTGGCCATCAAAAAGGATAGGCACCTGAGCGGTTTTCTTTTGTTTCATTCTCGGAAGATATTTTGTTTCATTGTTAAGGCCACGTAAATTTACTTAAAAAAAAATATTAGTTGACACAGTTTTTCCCAAATCTCGTGAGCATCTACCAAGGCAGTCCAGGAGTTCAGTTGAGTCTTAGTTCCAGTTCCAGTTCCGCTCGAGTCCGAACCCCAATAAATGAAGGCAAACCGATAGACAAAAAACAGCAAGTACCCAGGATTCTAACCCAGGACGGCAATTTAAGCCTGACGTACTGGCTACAGTTGATTTAGTCAATACCATAGTGACCCCTGGTGTATTATCTTCTTTACTGACGCTGCCTGGAGCACGTGGAGCACATCAAGCCGAAAGCTGGCGCCCGAGGCAACCCGTGACCTGAACTCGGCGTCAAAGTGACTCGTAACGCGTAAAGAGCATTATAGCATTTAAAATTAATTTGGAAAACTCCATCGAAATATTCTTGAGAGGTGCTGACTGAGACCTAGTCTCAGAATATTTTTCCGGATAAAAAACCCTATATTCTAGAATATTTTGCCGGCTAGAAAAACAACTCTCGCACACCCTTATATGTTTTCATCATGAAATTTAGTAACTTCATCAAAATATTTGTGTATGGTGATTTTTTTACATGATTGAATATTATGAAAGGTGCTGATGAGACCTTTATCCCGGAATATTTCACCAGACAGAGAAACAACCCCAACACACTCTCATACGCATTCAAAATAAAATTGAATAACTCCATCAAAATATTCGTGAGAGGTGCTAAATGCGACCTGAATCTCAGAATATTTTGCCGGGTGGAAAAATAATCTCCATACACCCTTATATGTTTCCAAAATATAATTCAATAACTGCATCAAAATATTCATGAATATCGATTTTTTTTGAAGTTCATATACTGTGAGTATTCTGAATGAGATCTGAATCTTAGAATATTTCGCCGGACAGAAAAACGCATACTAATAGAATAAATTGAATGAGACCGAAAAGAAACGTTTTTTCTTTTTTGTTTCTAGTAAAAGAGCACCAATCTATTAATAAATGACTGAATGTCTTATGGATTAACAGGCCCTTTATTGTGTGGTGATTTTACGAGTCATTCCACAAGAATCACGATATTCTTCATAAATTACTTTAATAGAAATAGCGAATAAGTAAGTTAGTTAAACGATAGGAGTAAATGTATGAAACTTGAAATGAAATACTCAATGAAGGTACTTCTTATGTTAGAAAAAAATTAAGAGCCGTCACGAGACGCCTGGTAGATGTGCAATATTAATAATAATATTTTGTGACGCCTGTGATGATTTTTGGGTAATGAAATTTTTATAGAAATATGCATTTGGAATATACATAGAAATGTTTTCAAGAAGCTCAATTAGTTATTGCAATATATAACTAAAGATCTTAAATTACAAATATCAATAATGAATGTGTAAATATAAATTCCATCATCATTAAAAAATCAAATAAATGATTTTTCTGATGTTTCTGTTGATGAAAAATGAGAAAACCCATCGTGAGCTCTTCGCTATAAGTTAATTTTGAAATACAATTTTGTCAGTCTTTATGGAATTTATTTGTTTTGTTCATTTTCAGAACATTCCGATGATGTTCTGTAAGAAATATAAGGAAAGTTCTTACCTTCACTTAATCCGTTAATTGTCTTTTCGATTTCTCATGGTGCCGGAAACGGCTTTGGGAAGGAAACGAGAAATTAGGAAAACACCACCCTTTGAATTAATGAATGTCGGATCGAAAGCACGCTACACTTACTTTCACAGTAAAACTATATCTAATTACCGTGAATAGTTTTGAAAATATGAACCTGACCGACCGACTCCCGACCATTTTCTTCTTGCGAATCTCTCTTGCTTCTCGAATTTCCATTCGCAGGTAAAAACTTCTGAGAAGCAATGCTGTTGAATAATCAAACAAAAATTCTTCATTCTAATAATAAAATTGTTTTTTAGCTAACTTGTTAACGCCATGAGGTACTGAACCGGTACAACAATGACAATATCTAACCATTTATAATAATATCAAATGTAAATATCCCCAAAATAACAATTTCATGAAAAATTTCAGTTCAATAAGAAAAATTAATTCAATATATGAAATGAAGATATATAAAAAAAATATTTTTATTAAAGTAAAGTAAAGGTCACACCTGAACCACCGAAACACCGTTCCAGAGTAGGTGCCTTCATCAGTCCTTACTGTTACATTACGAATAATTCTATCCTTTCCTGGATGAACATTGGAAATAATAGCTAATTGCCAATGAAGCGGTGGCGAATTATCATTTTTCAAAACAACGGTTGTCCCAACCTTTATATTGGGACATTTTGTATTCTATTAATCTCACTTCAAAGTAGTGAGATACTCTAAATGCCAAAACTGAACCATCCTATCTATTAGCTGGAACCGATCAATTCTGTTTAAATTGATATCTGTCAAATTATCTGCAGGTAAAACTTTCAATGTAATAAGTATCAAAAGATGCGAAGGAGTCAATGCCTTGAGTGTTGATGGGTCCGCTAATGAACTAAAAATAGGACGAGAATTTAATAATGCTTCAACTTGTTTCAACAAAGTGTTGAATTCCTTAAAAGTTAAAAATTGCATGCCTATCACTCTGAAGATATGAGTTTTCGCACATTTAACATGACTTTTCCACAATCCACCCATCTGTGGAGCCGCCGGGGTATTGGGCTTCCACTCAATATCATTTTCAGCTAATTCTGTTTGGAACGCCTTTTTTACTGCTCGAAATTCACGAACTCATTAATTTCCCAAAGAACAGTCTTCGCGCCCACGAAAGTTGTACCCTGATCGAAACAATTAACACTTCAAGGTCCTCTCTGGGATAAAAATCGTTTTGAAGCCTGCAAAAAACTATTTGTTGATAATGAGCTAACAAGTTCTAAATGAATTGCTTTTGCACTCATACACACGAACAAACAGTCATAGCCTTTGTATACTTGAGCCCCTCTCCGTCTTCCAAGGGTTATACTGAATGAGCCTAAATAGTTAATACCCGTATGAGTTCGACAACAGTGTTGGAGGAAGTATTAAATAATGGCGGACGTAGCTCTAGCCGGCGGTGGTGGCGGTTTCCGTCGTCGATTAGGTAGTAGTACTAGAGGAGGGGGCTCGAGAAGTCGTGGACGTGGACGCGGTAGAAGCTGTGGTTGCGGAAAGGAAAACCAGAAGGAATGGGTGCCTGTAACTAAGCTAGGATGGTTGGTGAAAGATGGAGGAGATCTACCTGTTTTTTTTGCCAATCAAGGAGTATGAAATCAACGATTTCTTCATTGAGTCAGAACTGAACGATGAGGTTTTGTAGATCATGCCTGTTCAGAAACAGAGTCGTGCTAGTCAACCTACCCGTTTCAAGGTTTTCGTAGCTATCAGTGATAGCAAATGCCACATTGGTTTGGGAGTGAAGTGCAGCAAGGAAGTTGCTACTGCTATCCGTGGAGCCATCATCTTAGCCAAGCTTTCTATCGTACCAGTCCGTAGACGTTACTGGGGTAACAAAATCGGTCAATCTCACACAGTGCATTGCAAAGTCACCAGAAAATGCGGGTCTGTAACTGTACGTCTCATCCCAGCTCCCCGTGGTACTGGTAAATTTTCTGCCCCTGTTTCCAATGAACTACTGCAGATGGCAGGTATTGAAGACTGCTATACATCAGTCAAGGGCTCCACTAGTACGCCAGGTAATTTTGCCAGATTTGTGAAAGGAGATACCTCTTACCAAAACACCCTACCAGGAGTTTGCAGATTACTTGTACAAAAATCACCGCAATGAATCTGCCGCAGCACGTACTGAAACCTCTTAAATTGTATTCAACAGCGATGATAATAAAAGCATCAAATATATACTCTAGTTTCATTTCAATTCAAAGTTGAAGTAATGGGAGAAAACTTCAGCTTGATGATATCTTGATGTCAGCAAATCCACCATCAGAGGATTAATCGTCTTGGGTTTCAATATCAAACACCTAGTACATGCATGAACTCACAGGAAGGAGCTTCACAAAACGAAGCACTTCTACCGTTATCCGCAAAATTGTAATATATGATGACGACCTCATAACCATCTTTTACAATGGAAGCGTTGCCATGTCCTTAATTGAAACGGGACATGTGAAGGAATCGATGTCCTGTCCATAATTCTCAAAAGACCCGAAATCCACAGGATTCGTTAACCCAGATATATGACACCACTCAGCATTTGAAATATTTCATTTTATTGGTACAACCCTGTTGTCGACTAATATATCTTGCAAGAGGGCAGAATTAATTTATTGAAAAACAGCCGTAGAATCTGGAAATGCAAATATTTTTGAAATACAAATTTTATAATTGAAAATTACCATCCCAGATGAAAAAAGAGCTCCCACTGACTCTAGTCTAAGAATTATAAAAATCTTGAAGGAAGAAACCTTTGATTTCGCACATAACAAATTGATAACAATTTCTCTGTTTTCGGTTGCTGTTCGCACATATACCACAGCTCCATATCCATCCATACTGGCATCCGCAAAAGCCATCACATTACTGTAACGCTAAAACTGAGTCTCCCCAAGTATCTTTCATAATCAACCACTTCTGGGAAATTTCAGAGGAAACTGTGTCATTCCAACCTCTTTTGATTTTCCATAACTTCTTTATCAAAAGTTTCAAATGAAAAATGAACGGTTCCATCTATCCTACTGGATCATAACATCGCGCCACCGTGGACAAGATTGAACGTTCAATACAGTTAGACCCCGGAATTGTAAACCTAAACCTGCAACTATTCATTTCACGATTGAAGAACATTCCTAATATGTTTGTTACTGCCTTGAAAATCACAGGCTGTGATAACTTCTTTTCAAATGGAATTTACTCCAACAATTCCAATGAAGTCGAATACCACTTTGTCTGTCTTCTGCAAATATTGCTTCCAATTCTGAGTATATCCTCCAAACTTTCTCTTCCGAAGATACAGTACATACCAAATCATCCGTGTATAGATCCGTTGATACCACTTCTGCTGCAAATGGATATTTACAACCTTCCTCTTTTATCAACTGTTTGATTGTACGTAGAGCCAAATAAGAACTTGTTCTGACCCCAAATGCCAAACGATTGAACTCTTACACCTGAACTGGTTTATCTGAACTGAAACGTCAACGAAGTCTTTGAAATCGCCAATGATAGTTCACTAGTTTGAAATGGTGGTACATTCTACGAATGTCTGCAGTGACCGCAATTCTTAAAAGTCTAAAATGCAACAACAAAGGAAAAAATTTCGTCTGCAATTTCGGCCCGCCGTATAGAATTCCATTCAAAGAAATACCACTATTGCAGGATGCACTAGCATCCAGTACTATTCGAAGAAGTGCTGATAGGTAGGTAGGTCTGAAGTAAGTGGGTCCATTCGACCCTCCACCGCAACCCACAAGGGTTTATTGTGACTCACACCTATTCATACTCGGTCAAATAAACCCAGCTTCTTAACGAAGCCGATTAGTTTGTATGCTGAGTGGTCTTTCAGGTCAGTTAGTGAGAGTACGTATCTGCCGAACTCTAAAACCTGATTCGGTCCTCAGCGGGGCAGGCACAAAGTATATGCTATCATTCTAGACAGAGGCGATACACACTGTCTTCCGACAGTCCAAGTCTCTGCATATGATGATTCAAATGACAGTGACCTGTAAAAAAGCCTGTTAGACATCGTAATTCATCCCAACTGTACTCCAACAACTGTTTGGTATCAAGCTTCGAAGGGTGAATAAACGCCTTGGAGTGAGCCAATCCTAGAACATTCTGTCAGAAGTCCATAAATATTCTTGCCGTCCAGGTGTTTAGTGTTTGTTTGGCAAAGCCCAAAGTGATACCAATGACAGGTTCTGGTCCAATGAAGCCGCTTGCAACACCCTCCTTTGCAAGAAAGTCAGCAGGTTCATTGCCTTTCAGGCCGGTATGGCGAGGAATCCGCACCAGAGACAATCTGTTAAATCTTCCTATCGAGGAGAGTCATTTTTGGCAGTTTACTACCAATGTAGACGTTGCTCGGTAGGAGTCAAGATCTTCCAACACCGCTTGACTGTCTGAGAATATTTCATTGACTTGAGAGTGAGGTTGGGATATATTCAATATCTCCGCATACAATTCATTAGCGTAAATTTCCGCTTGATATACAGTCGCATAAGTTCCTAGGCAGGTAGATAACTCTGTCCTACATTGGCAACTAAAAACACCCGCACCAGAACCAGAAGGTGTTCTTGATCCACCTATGAACCAACAACTATCTGCTCTCAATATTTACTTCTCCCGGAGGATCCATTCCTCTCTATTCAGGAATAGAAGATTATAAGGCAGTTCGTAGTTGACAGTTGGAGGCATGGAGTCAGATGTCATATTCAGAATGCTGTGACTTCTAATGTCAACCAAGAACAATTAGCAATGTGCAGAAGGTTGTATTCAGTCCATCCAGCCTCTCTCTCCTGAAAAATGTAGATAGAAGGTGGATCTAGAAGGATCACTATGGCCGAAGACGGTGTGGTACTGATGGTGCCACTGATAGCCAGACAAGCCTGTCTCTGTAAGCCAGAAAGCTTCGCTTGGACTGTTTTCTGTAAAGCCTTCGGCCACCAAGCAACTGCACCATAAGTGATCATTGGTCTGACAATCATCACATAATTCCTTTGGATTTGTTTGGAACCTAAACCCCAAGTTTCACCACAAATTCTTCGATACGTCCATAGAGACAGTCTGGCTTTTTGTAAAACTTTTTCCAAGTGAGCGTTCCAGGTGAGTCTTTTATCAAGGATAATGCCAAGATATTCCACCTCCGTTTCAAATGGAATGACCACAGCATTGAGGGAAAGTGGCATTAGATTGTCCGAATTTGTCCTCTTGGTAAAGAAGGTTAACAACATCTGCTCCCTCAGGCACCAACTATGAACAACGTCCAACGCGCTGGAACTATCAGTTTTGAAAATAGCATGATGAGGAATGTAGTACGTTGTATCCGATGCTTTCAAATATTCATTCCTTGGCCAATGCATATGACCTTGTTCAATGGATTCTCTCATAATATCATTGTAACCTGAACGCAATTCCGGAAATTTTGTCAATCTTCTTGCTAAGGAATGCAGTCGTGTCATAGCGCCAGTGTTAGAATCACCTAGTGTATTAGATGAATTCTTAAAGGGATGAACTACCGTGAATCTCTCTTCTGAATGTCTGTTGAAAGTTCCAGTGTACATTTTATCACATTCTGATTCTTCCGCATCCGGTAAGGTGTTTTTTGGAACTTACTCAATTTTTCAAAATTTTGTCATTAGTTCACTCAGAGATGATTCTCCTTTCAAATTGAAAGATACACTCAAGTCTGAAACCGAGTTGAATATCGGAACTTTTTCCATTGTAACATACCCGAAAAATAGTCTGTAACGCCACTGGTGATCCCGCTGAAGGAGCATAACTCTTGTCTCCCATTACCATCGCAGAGAACTCCGCACCTATGATACCGTCAATTTCTGTTGGCTCATTAAATTTATTATCAGCTAATCAAATACATCCAAAACTACCCATAAAACTCCGTTCGATTTTTACTCTTGGAAGTCTATCGAATAAAAACGCCTGCATGAAATATTTCTCCTATGAATCATACTGATACGCCACGGTTGTTCTGTTTCGGTACAATTCCTTGTACCAATTACAATTTTTTTGAACATTTATGAGTGATGAGATGAACGTAACTGCCACTATCCAATAAGAATCTAGCCATTTGACCTTGACCTGAACCGCTAAGAACATTTACTATCACCCTTGATAATGATAATGTATTATTACAATTTTGTATTGCCGTTTCACAAACATTTTCCGATGTAGTAATCATATTCGAGAGGTCACTACTAGCATTAACTCCACTTGGTATAGCCCCATGTAGCCCTTGATCATGTAACTCGGCCAAAGTTCTCCTAAATACAATAAATAATGATGTTTTTTTTGTACATTCCGAACAAAACCGATCAGTCGGACAAGATCTCACACCATAAGTTGGAGACAAGAGTAGGAGATTTGAGCCGGTTCTAAGCCTCCCCCCACCACTATGACGTATTAATTGCTTTTTTTATTGGTTGTTGTTTGGTGAAGT
>WOGN01009273.1:0-10900 GCA_015342105.1 Leptinotarsa texana | reverse complement strand
TAAAATTACTCGCTGAACTTGAACATGTAAGTCCTTATTTTCAAATTCCGGATCCCTGTCGATTGACACAGATTCCTCACACGTAATGTTATCATTTCTTTCAAAAGGTGAATGTGATTAGAATTAACCAGGGTCTAGAATATGATATCTATTGGAAGAATTCCAAGACTTTTAGGTGAATCTACAATTTCTTGAATAATTCCCAAAGTATGCTATTTATGAGAAAAATGTTCTGTTTTTTCTGGATCTTTTACTGATCTCTACATTTTCAGTCTATCCAGATTCGTCAGGAAATTTTTTCTTAAATATTATGACCTTTGTAAAATTATATAGAAAACTTTTTGTAGAATTCAATATCTGTAAAATTGATCCTATAAAAAATTTTGATAACACCACTCATTCTTATTCAGTTGTATTGTGTTCTGGTATCTGTAGAGTAGGGAGGGTGATTTTAGACTCACAGCATTTAGGCCACATGTGACCCATTGTACATCTTCCCGAGGAGTTGTCCTCCTACGTCACCGTCCATTCTGTCCTTTGCAGGAAGGTGAACAGGTCACTAGGAGATATCTCCTTTATATTGCGCGGCTTCTTCAACCTTCTTGGGGTTCCCTTCGTGAAGGTGTACAAGTGAGGGAGCTTTCCTGCAGGGACAGCCAGTTCCTTGCCTTTATTCAAGTCGTAGCTCTTGGTGCTCAACGCAGGAAGTGCCCTTGCTGTTGGAGGTGATCTGCTATATCCAGCCTCATTCCAAGCGGTACACTGGGGTAGACATTTCTGTTCATCACCAACCACCGCTTCAGATTGAGGTGAGCACTTCTGTCCAGCCTCAGGATTGGTTTTTGTTGTTTCTGTTTTTGTGTTGTTTCATTCATGTGTGTTTCTACGAGTAGCAAGGGAAGCGTTGGTCACCTCTGGCAGGGCCCCACATTACCAGAGGTAGTTGTATTGTATTATTCACTCATTAAATCATGATTGTAAAGATATTGAGAGATTTACTGAAACCTAATTGAGTTTTCACCTATATTACTTTTCACAAACTACACCTGAATTGACTTGATCTCCACAAACTTTATTTTTAGAAATATTACATGTTTTGCTATTACAGTGGCTTTTTCGTAGTGAATAACATACTATAAACTAACTCTAACTTGTATATATCCCACGTTATAGTTAGAGTGAAGGATTAGTTTTCAATATGTCATTCACCATGAAAAAGCTACTGTGATAGCGAAACATGTCATGATTTTTTTGAAAATTAAATTTGTTAAGATCAAATTGTTTCTGGTGTAGTTTGTGAAATTACTATGTATCTTCATCAAGTAACGGCCAAGTCAATCAGAAAAATAAGGAAAAGTATAATACTTTTCATAGGAACTTATTTACAATAGATAATACAAATCACGTCTTTATTAAAAAAATATGAAATTTTCAAATTCACTTTATTTAAATAATAGAAAATACTGGATAAATAATAAGGGTACATATTCTATCAAATCACAGTCTAAATGGCATAGAGGCGTAATGGAATTGTATTCTATTGATTTAAGTGTAGAAACTTTCTTCATTCGTTTTTCTTCTTCAAATAATTCTGAAACAAAACAAAATTGATAAAAGAAATTAATAATTCTCTGCACTGTTATTAGTGGAAATGAAAGTTTCAAATTTTATGTTATAATGAACATATATAATACACATATATTATGTTCATAATTTTAATCTAATCCTATTTTCTGACAAGTCCAACAGACTCTATACATTGTTTTTCTTTTTTTTCTTGCAATTGTATTGGAGTTTACAGTGATGAATAAATTGATTTTGATTTGATTTGATTTTGGTGACCTTCAATCCGATATATATATATATATGATGATTGTCAAACCGATAATGAGATGAACGATAGAAGAAGAGGCTGGATGGACAAGATACAGAATCGTGCTTATGTGGAGCATAGCAGGCTACTGGCTGATACTGAAACTCACAACATTCTCAGAATGATCTACAACTTAATGCTTCCAACTGTTAATTACGACGTGCTTCATACTATCGTAATCCCGAGTAGAGAGGATTGAGTCAAGTTGCCCTAAACGAACAACTTGATTTATGTATGTCTCCTCTCTTAAATTCATGAGTTTAACAAACTCTAGAATTTTCAGGGTGGTATTTTAAGTTGACATCCTGTCTCTCAAATACTTGTCCTTGCAGCATACCTGAAAATTCTAATAAAATCAATATTTCAAAATTCAGATTTCAGTTTTATACTTGATAATGGGGTCAAACCCGAAACCGGTCGTATAAATAAAATTTATCAATGGTATTTAAACAAAAGTGTTTTTATTAATTTCAGTTAAAAGAAAATTTAAAAATGAAAGTGTGGTATATGAATTGCTCCCATTGATTCAAATTGTGACAAACTTTTTCAAAGTAAAAACTTTGATGTTTGAATCAGCCGAAAAATTACGTTAATGGAGAAGTTTCATGTTTTCACCATATTTAACTCAATGGAATTAAAATATAAATGATAACTGAGAAATCTGCAAAAAAAAGTTGTAATTCATCAATAAAGGAAGGAGAAATGGAATAATAATATTTACATACTTTAGCGCTGAACAAGTGTGGTCTCTTACTACCTGCTGACGTCTTTAGACCCAGCCGAGATCAAACACCATGAAAGCCTAATAATTTCAAAGTCGCACTGGGGCTCTTGCTTCTTGTTATTTTCCGTTAAGCTCTTTCTTTTGTTATTTAGAGGTAGTGTACTTTCCATTTCATCTTAATGAAAAAAGAAATTGTCACCCTCAATCTTTTGAAAATATTGAAATGAACATAATTGACTTAAAAGTCGACGATACTTCTGTTAATAGGTTTGCATGAAATTGTATATGATATCTTTTTTTATATGCTTCTTGTTCTTTTTTTTGTTTTCACCGCCTTTCGACGAAAAAACTTTTGAGAGCATACATTGGCTTTCCATTTTAATGTTTCCCCAACTAGTTTATATTCAATTAGATTTTCTGTATCGTTGTCAACCTTTAAAGAGCACAGCGGTATTTAATTTGGCCTATCAACGATCCTACGCATCACTATTTTAAGTAAACAAATGCTCAGAAGTTGTGACTTGTGATTATTCAATTTACATGTATATGCTTACTTGTTATATGATTGAAAAACTATTACAGACAATGCTAATGATTATTTTGATCCTGCATCATATCAAATTTGAAATTATCTCCTCCACTTAAAACACGCCGTGTGGGAAGCAATCAAATAACAAATTATCAGTTGAGAATATTACCTCTTCTGCAATACTTTCCAAATGCTTTGATGTTGAATATCCAGTTGCCTCAACGAGGCTGCGTAAAACTCCATTTTCATTTTGCAATAAAATGTAGGGGTGATCATATTCCTCCACAGAGCCTGCGTCCATCACCAGTATTTTATCAGAGTCCATAACTGTATGCAATCTGAAATAAAAGTTTAAATATAGGTTGAATTTAAAGTTTAAATTTTTTTTCTAGAAGTACAAGACATACAGGAATATTTGTTGTAGACTTCCATCTTTTAAAAATAAAAAACACTCTTCCATATATAGAGTTGGTATCAATGATGATGAAGCTGAATATAGTGTCTTACTTGAAAGTATCGAGGATGCCTTCACCTTGTCGCGGTTATGGGGCTTGTGTGGCGATGGCTGAATGAACAAAGTGAGACCAAAGCCAGTGACGAGACTTAGAGGTCATGTAACTTCAGTGTCAATTAGTTTTTGAAAGTGGCAGAAGCCGAAACATCCAACAGAAGAAATCTGCAGGTGCGATTCAACCCGGACTACAGTACACCAAATTACTGACTGAGGAAAAATATCTGAACACATTATATACACAAGAGACGGGACACTTCAGGGATGGACCAATTTATTTCTTCAAATTAGAGGTTGCAAGATGCAAAACAATTTTTCTTGGAAATTTTTAAAATCAGCGTCCTACTTGTAGAATCTCAACACTAATGAAATGAAACGATATTTTTTAATTTATTGCTGTCTCAAAAGTAAGCACGCCATTGTATTTATTTGTTTTGAGTGATTCAACACTGCACAGTTTTTGAAAATCGACTATAATTTGTACAGGTCGTTTATTGGATTTTCGTCCTATGCTCCTAAACATATTTCAAACTATCCATAAATTGCTTATCTAAGTATTTCACATTCTCATAACGACAGTCATTACATTGAAAAATAATGTGAGATTTTTCGCTATTGTCTCAAGTCATTCTAATTAACTTAAGAACATATGTTGATATTGAATAGGCGGGTTGGCTGTCCTTGTTCATCTTTCATTGCTTGAACCACTGTGCATACTATTTTTGGCGAATGCATTGGCTTGGGATGTGGGGTTTGAGCAATCCTGCCATCGGATGCCTGCTTCCACATAGCCCCACTGGATACGGGAATGGCAGAATCACTTGTGGTTCTGTTATTCCCTAACTGAATGGCATCCCAACGATGGCTCAATCCTAAGGTGTGTATATCCATGCTGAGAGAACGAATGACACTGAGCCTATCAGCTGTCTCTACGGAACCTTCAAGATACCGGGCGTCCTCTCGTCGTAGCTATGCGAGGCTCTGCCGTGATTGACCTTCTTTCCCTGACTACTCGTGGACTTTTATGGACAGAGTAAACTTAAAAATTCTTTCTGATGCTGAGTCTATAGAGGAGATAGATGTCAAGCTTACGAATCCAACTGACCTCCCTGTAAATTTAGATCAGGAGCGAGTCTACTGAGGAGATGGATGTCGAGTTTACGACTCTAACTGACCTCCCTGTAAATTTAGCTCAGGAGCGAGTCTACAGAGGAGATGGATGTTGCGTTTACGACTCCAACTGACCTCCCTGTAAATTTAGTTCAGTAGCAAGTCTGCAGAGGAGATGGATGTCAAGTTTACGACTCCAACTGACCTCCCTGTAAATTTAGTTGAGGGTGAGAGCTCAACTCCCCAACTCCTGATCCAATAAGTAAACCTAAAAAAAAGGTTTGGTGGTGCAGCCAGGAAACGACTGAGTCGTCTCCTCAAGAGCGTGGTACCTTATAAAACCGCCTTGCACCAAATTCTTGAGCGGCGTACTCAGAATTTGTCTCAGGTGGAGGAACAAACCCCCTGTGAGCAGGTTAGCAAACGTTTGCGCTCAAGTGATGATTCACCAAAACCAGAGGTGAAAAAGCCCTGTACGGTTGAATCTAAGGCATCGTTAGGTGTAGCTGATGTGCAAAAACACTCACATGGGAAGGTTGTCGCGGGTATCAAAGTGGGAATCTTGCACCTTGACCATCCGACTATCTCATTAAAGATGAAACAGCAGAGCATATACTTTGTGCCTACCCCGGTAGGGACCAAATCAGGTATTTAGGGTTGGGCAGCAGAGCCGTACTCGTACCATCTGACCTGAAAGACCATTCAACATACAAACTAATCGGCTTCGTTAAGAAGCTGGGTTCACTTGGTCGAGTGTGAATGGGCGTGAGCCACAATAAAACCTTGCAGGTTGCGGTGGAGGGTCGAATAGACCCACTCAATTTGGACTTAACCTAACCTAATATTGATTGCTCACCTATGTGCAATAGTGAAACCTATCCTTACTTAACCTAACCTAACCTAATATTGATTACTCACCTATGTGCAATAGTGAAAACCGAACAATCGGCGAACTTTTCTCTCAAGGCATTCTGGATGAGTGCATCGGTATGCGGATCAACATTGGCAGTAGCTTCATCTAGAACCAATATTTTATTGTTTCTGATGATTGCTCTAGCTAAACAGACCAGCTGCCTCTGACCGACGCTGAAGTTGGTGCCACCTTCGGATACTTTTGTATTCAGACCGGCTGGAAGTTCAGCTATTTCGTCCTTCAATTCAACTTGATCTAGCGCATCCCATAAAACGTCGTCAGAGTATTGGTCAAATGGATCCAGGTTTTTCCTCATCGAACCTTAGAAAATAAATAATGTTTCAACATATTTTTATGATTTCAGTTCATTTTTGAATGAACAATGATTAAATAATACTATTTCCATAAGTGATCACAGTTTGAGAGTTCATTTGAAATCTCTGGTTTCGTGATTATGTATGTTTGTATAAAAACATCCATAAACTTATTGAATGTGAAAGTCAGTTATAGCCCTTGAACAATTAATGCTGCACATTTGTAATTTGTTAAATATTGTGTCAGTTTCATCTAGTATCTAGTTCATTCAACGTGATCTTGGGAATCAACTAGTGGGAGAGCACGGAATTTTTGTCGAAATTTTTAGTATAGTCAAATTCAACTAATACTGGTTCATATCCAAAAATCATACCAGTAACACTTATCTTCAATTAATGAAGTGTGATTCAATCAATGAATGATCGATTTTGAAAAATAGTTTGAATGATTTAATCCTAGTTTCTAGTGAAGTCACTAAAATTTTTGCTCTGCATTATTAAATTCTCAAAATTCCTTTTTAGGATATACTTCCAAAATTGTTAACCTTGAATTAAGAAGATCAAGTAACCAAAATGTAGGTTTCATTGAAAAGTTTTACAATAATATCAAAACATAGAAATTGTAAAAATAACATACAAAAATCAAAATAAAACGAAACAACGTTTTAGTAATTAAGCATATTATTCTTCACAGATAGCTACAAGGCAAAATGTTAGATAAAATCCGAAACACTGCTCCCACACCAAGTTTGTGATTTGTCAAACACGCGTCGAGAAAAGTGTTGTAGTTCTGTGTGAGGGCAGTGTTAGTTTTGGAATAATCCTATGCCGGAGGTTCAATTTCTACCTTTCAACTGGGAAAAATCTCACAGCACCAGCACCGTCTTGAAAAGATGATCATGGTATCCCATCTTTTATAAAGACAAATATAAAGAGACTCTTTTGAAACATACTCGTGCATTTGCACCTCTCGAGGAACTTGCAAACGAAAACATGATCTCTAATAACATATAGCAGGGAGGAGCTCACATGAAATGATTCTTCGAATCCGCCTCTGCATATTTTTTTAACGGAGTTTTATTTATGAAGTAGCATGGCATTCTATGCAATAAAACAGCAAGACTGAAAAACTTTTGTTGAATCTGATTAGTAATTAACTAGAGTGGAATTATTTTTAATAATCACTATTCTTACAATCTCATACGAATTGAATAGTAAATATACATATTTCAAATCAAGGTTTTGAGAACGGAAAAGAATTACTTTCGAAAAGTTAGTCATTGGACTGTAGTGGTGAAATGTTCATATTTGTGGTAATATTTAATGTAGGCCCAATAATGCAAAAAAGTAGTTTATTAACCAGTTTGCTGCCGTAAGTACTATCATTTGAGTTTGTTTACATATATAGTTTATTTTTTAATGAGGTGCTTTTAAATATAGTGTTTTTGTCATCCAGGCCTCAGATGCTTATATTCAACATTCTTGTGAAATAATTCGGATAATTAGTATCATAAAATATTTCTCTCAGTATACGTTTTTTAAACCTCGTCAAAATTAAAAAAAAACCGAAATTTCGCCTCATGATAATGATATTTCATGATGTATAATTTATAAAATTTAATGGAATCTTTAGTATTACAGTGTTAAACTTGTAATGCCTTTTAAACTGATATGTTTTTATCAACAATGCTTTTCACAATGTTCTAACTGTATTAGGCAAATGGTTATAGAAAAATTGTTATATCAGACAAATTTTAAAAAAGAGAGAGTATGATTTTTGTTTAAATATTTTTTGAAATTTCTACAAACAAATGATATTTTGATCATACTTGAATGCAACTGGACGATATTTGATGAAAATCTATATCATAAGCAAGATTGAAATGTGGGTGACTGATGTAAATGAAATTTTAACCCCCTTCATAAACTATATTGTGTAACAATCCTGTGAACAATATCCAACAATGTGAATAATTCCATAGTGAATGTTTGTAGTGCGAACTGAATAGGAAAAAGGGTTTTTTGTGTAATTAAATGTTCAAATAAAAGTAGTTGTTTCGAAAGTATTTTTTTCTTTCATGTAATTCAATGTTTATATAAAAGAAGTTGTTTTGAGAGAGCTTTTGCTATACACTAAATATCATATTTCTGTGACGTGAAACATTTCAAGGAAAATATTTAGATTTTCTTTTCTTCCAAAATTTTCACAAACTAACTGAACTCAAATTTAGAATACTCTGGACCATTACTTGAAGTAAATTAATATCACTATCCATGATGATAAATTTTACAATATGAAACGTGTGGTTGAATTATTATCATGGATAATTCAACTCAAACCACCTCAATTACCTGAAAACAAAACTGGTTCTTGTGGGATAATCGCTATCTGCGACCTAACTTGATCCAAAGGCATCTTGGTGGTGTCTACATCATCTATCTTTATAGAACCCTCCACAGGATATAGCTGAAACAGAGCTGTGATTGTTGACGATTTTCCTGCACCAGTTCGCCCTACTATTCCAATTTTTTCTTTTGGCTTAATTATGAAATTTAAATTTTTGAGGACGGGAGGATCAACTTCACTATATTTCAAGTACACATTCTTGAATTCAATTTGACCTTTTTCTGGCCAATTTTTGGGTAGGTCTTTGATTTCTGCTCTTTCTGGTTCACTTTCTAGTTTTGTGTATTCCAATATTCGTTCCACTGATGTCATGTTGTTTTCCATTTCACTCCATTGTCTCATACCCCATTGTAGAGAACCGATTAGGCCTATATACTGCGTGATTACCAGACCCAAATCACCTCCGTGGATAGCTGTAAAATTGAATACTTGGGGTGAACAAACTTGCACCTAAATATTATTTAGAAATAGTTCTACTTTACATTTTCACTTCACACATGTATGGTCGGTTGGGCACAAGTAATTGAAAAATTAACTATAACGTAACTAAGTACGAACAGAGCACAAAAAAAATCGGAACTAAAACTTCAAAAAATATGATTGAATATTGATATCAACTAACATATAATTTTACTTATATATATATATCTATTTAAACAATAATTTTTTTCAAATTAATTCAGTATTTTTTTTATTGAATTTCATTAATAAAGCTTTCCGTATCTCATTGTAAATTTTGATAGCTTTATAATAAATTGATTTTTGCCCACTATTTGTTTTTATTTCAATTAATTTTAGATTTCCTGAATATCTTGTCGAATGGTTGTGTTGGTCACCTTTGATTTTGAAAGTCAGATTTGAATGTCTGAGCTAATTTTTGACAAAATGAATAAAGGAACATAATTTGAATTCATATAAGGATGAAAAATCTAACAGTTTTTTTTATTTATACAAGTTGATTGCATGCTCCTTGAATTTTGACTTGAATATACACCTTATAATTTTGTACTGAAGTTTTTCAATTGGTTTCAATAAAAAATTTGTTGCCATTCCCCATACTGATATTGAATTTTGGAATATACAAAATGAAAAATAAATGATTTTAAGGTATTTTAGGGATACATTTTTTATTTTGAATAAAATTCCAATTATGGCAGTTATTTTTCTT
This sequence comes from Leptinotarsa texana, assembly GCA_015342105.1. Taxonomy (NCBI): domain Eukaryota; kingdom Metazoa; phylum Arthropoda; class Insecta; order Coleoptera; family Chrysomelidae; genus Leptinotarsa; species Leptinotarsa texana. Next base: position 1,351 of record WOGN01009273.1, on the reverse strand, counting down.
CTTATTGTTCAATATATTGTCTTCATGATACATTTTCATCTAGATCTAGAATATAACCAATAAATTTAGCACTAGGAGAGTATTTAATATTTTCATTATGGAATTTGATTGGATCTTTTGAACCAATTGATATAGACTTTTTTGATATAGACATATATTAAGATTTTTGAAAATTCAGTGAGATTTTATGGCATTGAAGCCATAAATATTCGATCAAGGTCTTTTGAAATACTGTTCCTTGCGGTACCCCACATATCATATATTTTCTGAACTAATTATTTCGCCCATATAGACATATTTCTTCCTATTCGATAAATAATTCTGAAACCAATTATACATTAAATCTCGGATACCTATATTATGCATTATTTTCAGAAGAATTTTATGGTCCACAGTATCAAATGCTTTCTTTAGGTCTAATGAAAAAATTCCACATTTTTGGTTCGAATCTAGGTAAATTTAGCTGGAATTGAGTTATGTTGGTTATGTTAAGTGGATATATTTTTTTGAAAAGATAATAATTGATCGACCAGAACACTATATTTGTGAGTTTTATTCCACATAAAAAAATCTCAGAGTATAACAAGCAATCACCATACTTAACATGTGATGCACTGTTTGGAGTAGTAATGAACATTATTGGAGTTTCATCCCAACACCAAAACGTTATTTTCAATACCTCGACACGTGTTTCGTTCACAAGTGGTAATCTTCAAGAGGCAGATTAAACTGTTTAGCAGTAACACCAAACAGTTATTTTAACACCTCGGCACGTGTTTTGATCACCAAGTGGTCATCTTCAAGAGGAAGATTAAACTGTCTAACAGTCTAATCTTCCTATTGAAGATGATCACTTGGTGATCAAAACACATGTCGAGGTGTTAAAAATAACTCCAGTAATATTTACTATACATAACAGTTGGAATTGTTTTGGGTTAACTTATAAAATATTATACCTGTAAATAAAAAGAAAGACTATAATTGTATTAATAATAATAATAAAAGAATACAAATTCATAAATATACAATTAGTCATCAACAATTTTAACATAACCAAGTTGAGGAATTTTGTCCATCATAAGATCTTTGGTCATTTATATGGAGATCATTTTTCCTGTGGACATCAGCTGCAGGTCCTTGTATCCTGGCACCAATATCAAAGATATTGGATTCCTCACTGCCAGTTGTCTTTGAAAGGTATTGTGTTCAAAATTATTTCAGCCATAAGTTTGCTTGGCTGGTAAAATATAGGTACTTGCATCCCAATCTACCGCTTGGAATGAGGCTGGACATAGCAGATCACCTCTTGTGCGATAATGAAAAATCTGATCCTAATTTGGTGTCATCTGAA
>WOGN01009272.1:0-10900 GCA_015342105.1 Leptinotarsa texana | reverse complement strand
GAAAACCTACAGTTTATAAAAAACTTGATAAAAGATTAGTTACCGTTTTTGCAGGCTTTGTTCAACCCATAGAAATCTACAGGGTGGTCGAGTGTACCAATTTAATCAAAATTAAACGACCTCATGCATTTATTTTTATGATATTTACTATGTTATAAAAATATCCCTAGACTTTTCCGATGTGTGTATATATATATATTTTTTTTCCCGAATTATTTTTATTATTTTATTAATATTATTATTGAAAATATTTTTTCACTTATCTGTTTTTCATTACAATTCAAAATATATTTAAAAAAACAGAATTTTGTACATGGAAATTGATTGAGAAGGTATAATCCTTGAAATTTCACATCCATTTACCTTTTTGCTGAACTTAAAACTTCAGAAGGAAACAATTTGCATGTAATAACAACATTTGTCCAATAACTTGTGACTAGTGATTGAATCAGAGTGATAATAAATTATTTAACTATTTTTCTAGTACAAACACTATATAATCCACTGGAGCTAAGGTTTTGAAAATTCTACATTTGTTCAAAATGAGAGGATGATAGATTGTTTCACAACTTTACCAATAACTATAATGAAACTCTTCTTTCTTATAGTAACACCAATTATTGTGTAATTTATGCAATGTTTCACTGTTCAGCTTCAATGTTACCAGTTATATTCAGCAAACAAATGGGTATTGACTTTGCATCTTTCAATATTGACCTTTCAAACTTGGTTCAAATATTTAAATGTATATAAATATGTATAAAATTAGCATGATAAACTGAAGGCTAAATAGAAAGTAATGATTTGTTTATTTAACATATGTACTTTGATCATTTACTCTTTGCCATTTAGAATTGTTTAGATACTTGAAATGAACCGGCTTATGTTACCTAAAATTGTTGAGACTTCTTCCATCAAATGATTGAATTTTTCAGCTGCTTTCAATATGACAACAGGTCCTATACACTTTGAGATTCTTCAGAAGGCCCGAGCCCTGGATAACCAAGTGTTTGTATGTACTATCAGCCCTGCAAGGAATGATACAGGGTACATTGCCTGGGGTCATTCTCAAATAACAAGTCCCTGGGGTAAGATTATAGCACAAGCGAAAGAAAAGGAAGAAGTAATATTGGCGGACATTGACTTAGCTGAATGTGATGACGTTAGAGCACAGATTCCTATTTTTCATCAAAGAAGAAATGATGTGTATGATACAGTGAAGAAAAAATGAGGGTTTGTTTGCAGGATGATGGATTTAGAATATGTTCGACTGGTGGTCATTTTTTTCTTTGATGTATATTGATTTATATAAAGACATTATAAAATGAATTAATAATTAAGTTTTTTTCTGCTAATAATATTACCATGTTGATTCGAGGTATTATGTGTTACGACATATTTACTAGTTATGCAACACCTTGTGATGTTCATCTGATATATCCTTACTTATTTTCTTGAGGAAATAGAGAGGCAATATTGAAGATGTCTTTATTCAGAAGAATTAATTATATTATTTTCACTTGAAGCAATTTGCTTATCAAGAAAGATGATGGACTATCCATTTTAGGGGTCAAATTTTCAAGTGTTATTAGGTGCAGTCATAGAGTGAGAATAAAGGACTGAAAAAAGACACACCCTTGTTTAAACCAGAGCCAAAAAAACATATTTTTGATCCAAATTCAGACAGCGGTGCTTCTAACTGCCGTAGGTCTCGTCCCCTAGAGCACGAAGGAGTCTTAAAGATATATGTTTGAAGACAACAGATTATAAAAACATAAGTTAGAGACACCTTGAAGATATATTTTCTTACAAATAATACCTTGAAAGACATCTTCAAGATGTCTTTCAAGTCATCTTAATGATGTAACTGATCGGTTGACCAGATGTCACTCTCCTATGCAAGATAACTTCTGTCAAAAATTATGTCAGTTGAGGATTAACTAGGTCTTATCTTTTAACGTGCAATTCCTAGCAGGGTTAAACGCTATGCGGTGCAAAACAACTACTGTTCTACATAGCGGAAGACTGTGAATTGCACAAACCATTTGTGCAATTGTGTTCATGATTTCTCTTGCAAATTCAGAAGAAATGAAAACACATGGATTTATAATAGAAAAAAAAAAACACATATACTCCAAAAAAATGTTAGGAAGCACACATTTATTATTGAATTACCTAAAAATGAACTGGAATCAGCATCAGCTAGCTCTTCAAATGTCATGCATATATTGAAAACACTTCCCCTCATGAAAAAATACTGCCTTTCAACGCGTTATTATGCTAACTCAGTAAGAGGAGATGTCATTGCCTTGGCTTATTCAGATTTGTCGTGCAGTACATTGTTCACCCTAGCACTACTGATGGCAAGTCAAGCAGCACTGTCTGTTGTTGGATCACAAATGCGTTGTTTCTAGGCTCTGGTTTCAAGTAATTGTCTTGCAGTGGAAGCTGCAGAGAAAGAAAGGACGAATTTGGTTTTACAGTTGATATTGAATCTTGGCTTTGCAAGTGTGACTGCCTTGGGGAACCTTGTTTATCTTTAATATTCAAGGACCGAGGCTTCTGTCTTTGTAGGGGGAATTACCATCTTCTTTGCTTATACACCTTTTTATGGTCATTAGCAGAAAATATTGTTTCATCTTCATTATTGAAAATTTTTGAAATTATCATCATCAGAAAAAATGCAGGGTGCAAAATATTTTACAAAAATTGTCGTGTTAAGTAGATGCGAGTTGTTTTATGCCATGTAATTTATATTAAGTGAATTGCTAGGTCAGTTGGCATGTCTGATTCTAGTCTGTTGCCAAGCCGAAGCAAATCGAATGTTTGTTAGCTTAAAAGTTTTCAGATACCCACCAATATTAAAAAAAAAACTGGTGGTGTTTCAAAAAATTTTTTATCATGGAACACAATGGGTTGAGTACTGATTATTATGTTGTCATAATAATTGAACAATGGAATATTTTGAATTCTAACAATTTTATTTTTGAGATTCCACAAGCATAAATTATAAATATGCAGTTTGTGGAAAAATCTGGACAAAATGAATGAAATTTTTGTTATTTCAATATGCACTTCATGCAACAGTAATATTTTATATTGAATTTTGCAAATAAGATTGTAAAGAATGATACTGAAATGAACACTTGAACCGGATGTTTTAAAGATAAAACTTTCGTGTGTGTATATTATAAATGTAGTGAAAAATCATTATTTAATTTCAATAGGCAGCTGATTAGGTGAAACCAGAGCCCAATACAACCACTTCAGCTATTATTCTATGTGATTGATTCATACACCAAACTTTCACTCTATGAACATTTTTACAATGTAAATAAATGAGAGCACATCAACTTTGAAGTGTAGTGTATTAACGCTCCTATTTATTCACATTGTGATAACTTTTCGAAGTAAAAGTTTGCTGTGTGATTTAGCAAATACTGATAGGTTTAATTGTTTGCAATTTGTCTAAATTAATGTCATGTTAGCATAACTTCACAGATGACGCTCCGTTAAAACCGAATAACAAGTTAAAGGGTTATTTTCTCCTACAAGAGTATATTTTTGGACATAATTGTTTTATAGTACATTTCAGTTGAATTAGGAATTAATGAAAATAGGGTGAGGCGACTTTGAACGCTGTGTGGTTATTTCCTTGAAAAAACTTATGCCGTGCATACTCTCTCATTATCTCTCTGCAGTCATTATCTTCACTATCCAGGCTTTGGAGGAGGGTTATTAAAATATGCACACTTCCCAATATGGCGAACGTTAATAGAATTGATTCTAATGTTGATAATGCCATTGCTTTTTTTCCAAGGAATTGATTTATAGTGGCTACATGCTGACTAAAAATTAGTATTACAAAATTAAATGTCACAAAAAATACTTATCTACTGACAAAAACGTCAACTTTTTATTCAGGGTGTTTCCTAAAAGCGAACAGATTCTATCTAGTATATATACCTACTGAATGATAAAAACTCAGCTTGAAGAACCTCTTTCATGGATGAAAAATCTCAAACTTCCTGAAGCGGTAACATTCACAAAAGTCGTGATGAAATTGGCCGATAGTTGATGAAAATGCAAAACGTATTCAAGTAACACTATTGTAAAATTTTCATGAAGTTTACAAAACCGCAACACCTGTTTCACTATACAATAGCTTCGTCAGGTGTATTCACACTGAGTGAGAAACTTGAATTAACAAAATAAAAGTCAATGACTAATCTCACTTGTTGCAGCAAGGAATGTGAATACAGGATACATTGAATGAAATATTAATAATCCGCAAATCGTTTCTTAAAATATTCAACATAGAAATCCAGAATTTCCCGAGATTCACAGTAATTCGATTGGTAGATTATCAACATTCAGGTATCAATTCTAATACATACGCAATTTAGTTCTCCTACGAGAATATCTATTCCATTTGCACTCAAGAATACCAAAGAGTATTTGCATGGGAGTATTTATGGGGCAATATAAAACCCTGTGATTATCCTGTGGGGGTATCCCGTGAAGGGCGGCACTGATGCCTGAGGACTTCTTGAGACCAACAAACAGCTAAAAGGGTAAGGGAGCTGGGCTCCAATCCCGAACGAAACGAAGATGACCTTCCACCTGTGAGTATCCTCTCATGATGTCGCAAATTGGGCCCGTGATGGTATCTGTTGATAAAAATTGATCGTTACTTTTGTGTTGAAATTGTAAAAGTGATCTAGACTTGTAGCTTCCTTGTGATATTCGTTGAATCTTCAAAATAGGTCATAAAAAAGTTAGTAAAATGAAAATGAATATTTTTCTGAATATTTCAATTTATGTGAAGTGGTTTATCATTTGAATGAAGTTCTGAATTGAGTCATTATTATCGTCTAACTGGATCTAATCAATGATACCCCGGTGAACAATATATTATTATTGCAGCTGTAGGAGTAATAAGGTTCAACAAATTTTCTGTATGCTCTTATTTATAACAGACATAATATATCGTGAAGATGGTGCTGGAGTTGGTTCCTCAGGGGTTTTTCTTACAACCAACGACGTCCTGGGTTACTTATGTGGTACTTTTTGAATGTTATTTTTTTTACATTGAGTATGGTAGTTTACGTAACTTCAGGTTCTGTAAAATTGTAACACCACTTTGGTTACTTATTTTGAATTTTCAGTTGACGATTTCGTTAGTTATGGCACAGAGAAACAGTCTAATTTCCTGAATTTGCAAATTGATTTTGAGACTTAGACCAGGAACAGTAAAAATTTTACATTGGCTTTCTTGGAAACAAGGATGGAATCATTAAGAACTTTCGTCTTCATTTATCAAAGTCACAGCGAAGTCTAATCTCCATATAATTATCTAAATTTTAGTACGAAAATAAAATATCGAGTAGCAATTCTGACGCAGCCAATGACTCAGAGTAGATTGTTTACTATCACAAAACACTACTAGATATGTTCTGTGTTTACCATTCTGTGCCGCTAAGTGTACATCGCGTAATGTCTACTGTCTATGACTAACGACTAACCTATATAGTCAAGTACACAATTTTAATTACTTTGGAAAAAAGGATCATTATCATATGAAAAATAATATGACATGCCATTAAATTTGTTAGGAGTCTATGATTTTCTCCTAAGATCCACAAAGTAATTAAATTAAAAATGTTGAGAAGGTCCCTGTCAGTTCTCAGTTCAAACTCCTTTAAATGTGCTGCTGTTACAAAAAAACAGAGAATTAAATCATGGCAGATTCATGAGTATGGAGGAATTGATGAACTACAACTTGGGTCGATTCGGTTGCCAGTTATAAGAGACCCAAATGAAGTTCTAGTACAAGTTAATGCTGCTTCCGTTAACCCAATAGATTTACTTATGATAGGTTGTTCAATGATTTTCTAGCTACTTCAAGAGTTTAAATAATTAAAATTCACATTTTGCAGGAGGTTATGGTAGAAATTTATTTCAAATTCAAAGAAGTTTTGAAAACGAACTACCTTTGACTGTAGGCCGAGATTTTGCTGGAACTATCATAGCTAAAGGTCATAATGTTCGAGATGGGATGAAAGTTGGCGATGAAGTTTATGGATTTATTCCTTTACATAAGCAAGGAACTTTTTCAGAAGTTATTTTGGCCAATGCTTGCCATGTATGTGGGGATGTTTTACACATTTGTAGGACAGATTAGTAGTCATTCACACATTACTTTTAAGATGAGTGGCTCAATTGAGATAATTACCTTTTCAAAACTAGATATTTTATGATGTTAAGACACACAGGGTCAAAAACAAACTTTGAATCACATTTGACTTTATTTCAATAGCCCTATTTGAGTATAAAAAATACATTCAAAACACTGCTATACTTCAAAGAAGTTGTGTTTGGAATAGAGTAATGTCAAAACTGAAAAGTTCATGTGGGTTGTATTGAGTCTTATTTTCCAAACATATTGAGTTTGATTTTCCAAATGTTGCAATGAGTCTCATTTTCCAAAAAATGTACTTGAGTCTTATTTTCCGAACAATGAAATTCACAAGAATTGTGCAAAACCACATTTTTGTTTTATAAAGATGGAGAAGTATATAGCTGAAAAATCCTCAAATCCTCAAAATATACCCCTTTCAATTTAAACTAGATTCCTATGGCTGGGATTAGATCAAATAAGCAAATGAATGTCATTACGTACTGTCATTGATGACATGAGCAGATGATATTACCTCTTTCATATATGATATTGTATAGCAATCCTGAGAATGATATCTGAATCAATTCCATAATGCATGTTTGGAGCACGAACTGTGTGTTTTTTGTATAATTCAATGTTTTGAAAGTATTTCTTCTTTCGTGCAATTCAATGTTTATATGAAAGTAGTTGTTTCGAGAGGGATTTTTTCCAATTTGTGGCTGAAAGTTTCTTCATTACATGATCTAGACATCTTTGTGAATAATTTATTTTGAAGTTAATTGCTTTCCAAAACCTTTTTTCCTAATTAGTAATGCCATTTGGACTTCCTTTATCAGTAAAGCAGAAAACCACCTCCCTCAGACCTTAGATGTTGACTGATTTGATACACGATAATTTTTTGTTAATTTTCACCAAATTGACACTGTTTAAGTACATAACAAAAATTCTTTTTCAGATTTCACGTATGCTTTGGACATAAAAACATTGAATTTATTAAAATATTCATCCATTGATGTTATACATTTATCATTAGATGTTTTACGTTGTTTTCATTGAATATTGCTGATTTCGTAGTTTTGAACATTTGCTTACAATCAAATCGTAGTTTCTCATTTTAAATTTTGGAGACTACTGAATTTCTAATTTTTTTTTATATTCATTTCAGTCATTCAGTTGCTTCGTGACATTGTACAGTTTGTAGCGACAATTTCTTTGTTCTGTGGCTTTCAAACTGTGATTGAACAAAAATTTGGAATCATTAAATACATATTCCTTTTTAGGCATATACTTATCCAAAAGTTTGACATTTCTATGAAAATTATTGTATTTTTAATCAATATCACTGATATCAAAATTATAGTTCATTCTATATAATGATAATGAATTGAAAAACCTTTTATTTGAGATTCACAGAATCGTTGTTGGAGAAAATAATTATAATTCACAATTATTTATTCTAGATTTTCTTTAATGAAATGAACAAAAACACTTATTTTATTTTTATGACGGGTTTAGGGTTTTACTCCATTACCAATAAGATAATGTATACCCATAAGATAATGGGGGTAAAACCCGAAACCAGTAGTGAAAATAAAATAATCAGTGGAAATTAGACAAAAGTGTTTTTGTTCACTTCATTAAAGTGATCATGAATTTCTACAAAATGAACACTTCATCAATCACACATATTCTAGGTTCTACCAATACCTAAACAGCTGAGTTCAATAGAGAGTACGTCTTTAGTTTATGCTACTATGACTGCTTGGAGTGCTCTCTTCATTTTTGGAAATTTGGTGAGCAAACAGACAGATGGATTGCGAGTTTTGATATTGGGGTGCTCAGGAGGTGTAGGAACTGCAGCTGTTCAACTTTTGAAAACTCAAGATTGTGTGGTGAGGCATAATATAAATTAAATGAGGCATTTTAAATATGGATGCATTATGAATAGTATAAATGGTAGCATATTATAGCAGCAGTCTATAAAAATATGGAAAAAGATTGATACTTGTGTAGCAAACAAATGTCAAAGAAATTTTTTTTCTTTTTCACAAGCAGCCATCAGTCCGAACACAAAAATTATACATACATGCTATTGTAGTAAGGTTATATTAGTCATTTAAAATGGAATAAATATATTATCTTTTATTGTTAATGATAGTGAGTTTTTCAATTGTATATTCAGATAAATATGGAAAATGAATTCAGAGTTGGAATGTACCTATGTTTCCATAAGAAACTTAAATTCAAATGAATCTAAATTTTAAATGGCATGTTTAAATTATGTTGGGTGATCTGAAATAATATATTTAGGGTGGTCTGTGAAAAAACATCTTGGCGCAGAGTTCTGTTATAACTGTCATTCCCAGTCAGCGTTATTTTCATTAATTTTTGAAAACTCATTTTATGGTATTGACGATAATTGTACTGTATACATTGTATAAATTATTTTTTTTCTGATCATTCCAATTATCATTTTTTCAGGTTTTTGGGACTTGTTCCAGTGATGCTGTATCATTAGTTTACAATTTAGGTGCTGATTGTGTATTTGACTATACCTCTCCAGATTATCATAAAAATGTGGAGCTTGAAGGCAGGTAAATTGGAAAATATGTAAAATAAGACAAATGTGCTTCTTTTCAAATTCAGCACAATACTAAACCTTTGACCTCGTGACGAATAGACAAAAGATAGATGAGTACAATTTTGGATAGATTTATTTATTGATTTATGCTCTGTTCTTCAGGTTACACCCAACTACAGAACAGTTATATAAGTCAAATTACAATACAATACAATTACAATAAGATAAAAACAATACATATAGAATTATCTGAAGTGAAAAGACCTAATCTCAGAGATGAGCTGACAACTTGCAGAATTGCATTTGACACACATGTTACGCAGAGGTGAACGTTTCAGAATATTTGTACGTGGTGTTGGCAGATAAAAAGAATAAACCACTCTAGAGGTTGGTCTAGGTACATTGAGATTCAGTTTTTGCAGAATATGTGGGTCAATGATTAAATTATTGATCAGTTCAAAAAGAAAAATTGTGGAGTGATAATCACGACGGCAACTCAAGCTATTCATAGCATGTCTAGCTAACAATGCATCATGGGGAAATCCAATCGGTGGATAGATATTGTCTGATCTATAGGAGAGAAGTTTTAGGAAACGACGTTGTACTGATTCAACTTTTTCTGTATACAACTGATGAGATGGATTCCAGATTATGGATGCATATTCTAATTTTGATCTGACGAAAGCATATTATAAGGTTTTCAATGTAGATGGATCCGCGAAATCTCTGAAGATTCGTGCAATAAATCCATACATTCTGTTAGCAGCAGACAGAATGGCTTCAGTGTGTAGTACGAAGGAAAGATTTGAGTCGAAGGTAACACCTAGACTGGTGAATGTGTAAGGCCGTTAAAGTATTGATACATACATAGATGATTTTTTAGTATATACGTCATTACATTACATTTACTCGTGTTGAAAGGAAGATTATTGCGAAAACACCATTACTCAACACGTTTCAGATTGAGGCAGAGTTGAAGACTTTCCTCGATGCCATTGATCTCACAATATAATTTCAGCTCATTCGCTTATATCAAACAGCTGATGTCAATGACCTCAACTATGTCGTTTATGAAGGCGTTAAAGAGAAGTGGACCTAGGTTGCTTCCTTCCGAGGCAGGTGCATATTTCACAGACTTGAAGCCATTGAATATAACATACTGACTCCTGTCAGTGAAGTATGGTACAAAAAGTTCAATCAGGGTCAGAGAAAAGCCGTACAATTTCGATAGCAGTAATCCGTGATCAAGTCTGTCAAACGCCTTAAAGAAGTTTGGGATCTCCTATCAATGGTTTCAAAAATACAGTGTGTAACAACGAAAACCTAACAGAGCCGTTTTTGAATATAAAAGTAAGATTTTTAAAAAAGCTCGGTCACGTCGATTTATAATTAAAGGGGGACACCTTTCAAACTAATCAGATTTTTTGTAGTACGCACCCCCTTGCAGGGGTGCGTTTGAAGACCCTTATTTAGATAGGAAAAATACGTCGAGTGGCATCTTGTTTTGAAAGTCTTTCCTTTACATCTCTGTTAAAAGAAAATTTTTGTAACGATTAGTTTTCGAGATAATTTGAAGATTTAAATCAAATTGTTTTTAAGGTACACTTTATGTTCAGAACTTCCATAAAAAAAATAATTTTTGCTTTTTATGACAACAGGGGTTGGTTACCACCCTTACATTTAAGGTAAATTGAGTGGCACCTCATTATGAAGGTTGCCTTTTGACGTGGAAATTTTATGCTTTTGATAAAAAAGTGAATAATACTAAAAACTTACCTACACAACGAATACAACCTGCTGATTTCCTTGAATGCTAATGACACAGAAAAGTTTAAAAAACTGTTTTAGGGTTAATAAATCCCAATAATTGTTTTTAAAGCACACACACAAAAAGAAACAACTAATAAGGGTAACTCACATAGGAAATTTAGAGTAAATCTTCAAAATGTGCACCATTTTGCTCCATGCAACAATAAAGATTTTGTCGAATTTTGCTCTTACATTATTCAACATCTCAGGAGTTATAGCTCGGCATTCATCAATAATTCTACGACGTAATTCATCAAAATTGGCTGGCTGTGTAGCATAAACTTTAGACTTTGAATATTCCCACAAAAAGTAGTCTAGTGGTGTTGAAT
>WOGN01009270.1:0-10901 GCA_015342105.1 Leptinotarsa texana | reverse complement strand
TTAAGCAAAAATAACCTGAAATGAAATAATAGTGAAATAAAATACAAGTAAAATTAAAACGATTGAACAAAAAATAAAGAAATACAAATAAATATAACCGTTTGGCGGGAGTTGGTCATTTTTCGCTTGACGATGGGTTTCCATATGTTGCGTATCTCTGCGCTAGCTTGGCTGAACACGTTGTTGGACAGCATGTATGCGGCTTCCTTGAATTGAAAAATGAAATGGATGAATTGAATAAATTCAAGGAAGCCGGTCATCTCCCACTGAACCAGTGAAGCGGAAAAATGGAAAGTGGCAAAGTGTAAGTGAAAGTACTCGAACGACCCATAAATAGTACTAATCTCGGAGGAATCAGCCAGTCATCACCGGAAGACAATTGTAGATACTAACAATCAAAACGTCGTGAACTAACTTGGCTTGAAATCCCTTAACTTTTTTTTTATTTATATTTATTTGTATTTCTTTATTTTTTGTTCAATCGTTTTAATTTAACTTGTATATTATTTCATTTCAGGTTATTTTTGCTTAATATAATTGTTATTTTCAGGTATTTATATTTAATTCTTCTTTTTTTCAGTTGTTTCGGGTATTTCAAATCATTTTACATATTAGACAGTGGAAGTCCGAACTAGTGAAATTCACCAAACCATTATATTAACACCTCGACACGTGTTTCGATCACCAAGTGATCATCTTCAAGACGAAAATCAAAGAGTTTGATCTTCCCCTTGAAGATGATCACTTGGTTATCGAGTTTTGAATGTTGGGAAAAAACTCTAGTAATATTCATTACTACACCAAAGGTTCCAAACAGTGCATCACAAATTCAAAAAGGAAGCACTGCATAGTTATAATTGATCATTGAGGGTTTTGACATTGGGGTTTTTACACAATTTATTTATTATCAATGCTTCCAGCAAATTCATCTCCCTTCCTTTATTGCACGTACAGAGAATGTTCACGTTTTCTTTATTTATTGTGTGGTTTGTTTATGTAGGTGTCCATATATAGCTGATTTTTCATCTGATAACACATGTTAATACTTCTTGAACTTTGAAATGATGTATCTCAAAAACTGATAATCAACAAATAATAAATTAAGGTTTCATTGAAAAAAAACGAGATTAGGATATGATAAAAAACTCCCCAGTGAACAAGCAAGCTCTCCAAATTTAAAAATGATTGTCATACAGGATATACTGAAGGTGAAGAAAATTAAAATCTCCTACATATAAAATACAAATTCAACATAAAATTTTTTTCATTAAAATTGAGTTGAAGAAGTTCATTTCCCTTTATCATTTTTACTATATTTTTTTGAAAAAAAATCGTATTTCTCTTTGAAACTTTCAGCTGAGCAATTTTTCGAATAGGATTAATTCTTTGTAACGCCACTGTTTGACACGATTCAAAGCAGTTGCGTAATCATTTATGAGAGAATCACCTTTCAAGTGCAATGACATCGACTGGTGACCTTCAATTGGATTCCAATAAAAGCAACGAAATTTTAATTGAATGATTTGAGTTAAAACTCAAATACTATTTGCCGCTCTTTGGCTCATCACCAAAGAAAGAAATGAAAGTACTTGTGAGGTCATTATTGGCGTGATTTCTTGCAACACAATAATTGTGTTGCTGAATTCAAACGGCTGAAGGTTGCATAGTTGATTCCATAATACCTTTTTTAGCTGTAATGTACTGGATATTTCAAGTCAGTAGAACTGTTTCCTGTTTCTTTATTGAAGTTGGTTTGAAATTATTTTTTTTTAATTGTGTTTATACATTTCTAAATATTTTTTGATAACTACTAATAAAAGAGAAATGTTGAATTGATTAATACTAATTCAAGATGTTTCATCAAAATAGATTTGAGATGTTTTTGTTGACACCGAACATCTCGTTCTTGTTAAGATCATTAAAATGATGAATTTTTTCATCTTTCAAAGATAATGTGCATATTTATAAATAAACAACAATAATAATAATGTTCATTCATTCATTGAAAGGCAAATCTAAGTGACAAAAACAAAGGTAACATCAATAACTGTTGAAACGATTGAAATTGAATAAATAAAAAAGACATATCACAAAAGTAGGAATCAGAGAAATTACACACTCGATTACTCTTTTGAAAATCAGGTTATTTAACTTAATCAGGCTATTTCAGGCGTTAGATAGAAAAGAATCAAATAATTGGTCGTTGATTGAAACAAAAAAGAGTACATATGCGAAACAATCAGTATGAAAGGTATTGAAATACAAATGAATTTGCGTGGACTGTTGAAAAAAATAAGGTGATTGTTCAAATTTCATAGGCTACGTACAGTTTAGAAGAAGGAAAACTATTTTGCGTGCTCGGCAATTTTCTGGAGAATCGTCGAATCACTATTAAAGAAGTTGCTGAAGATGTCAGCTTATCGGTTGTCTCGTGCCATGCAATTTTTTCGTAAATTTTGAACAGCGAAATTCGTTTCAAAATAATTGTCGCATGAGCATCGCCACGAAATTGTTGCATGACGTCGACGACGATTCAGATTTGCTTAATAGAGTCATAATTTATTTTAAATCTTTTATTTGAACTTCATTATAGAGAGAGTGTGTTGGATATGCTATTTTTTCTGTATATAATTTCTAGTTACTATTTTTGAATAAAATGAACTCAATTTGAAAAAGAGTTATTTATATATTTATCCCACACAAAAGAATATATTAGATCAGAGAAAAACAAAAAGTCCCGTGCTGAAAAAGTCTGCAAGATATTTGAATTTGAATTCTTTGATTTTTTTTCATAATTTCTACAACTTACATGTCTCATCTGAAGTGCCTAGCCATTATAATGCCAAGATATTTAATTTTTTCACTTTAGGAAAGTTATAATTCAAGTCCTATTTGTCTTAATTGGGTAAGCTACTCATATAGGAGTGAAAGAAAGATGACATGTCTTTTCATAACTCAATGTTACTTTTTTGAATTCTATTCATTCTGGAAAGACCTTTTTGATTTCTTCTTAGTTTTTTCCAGCTCATTGCAGTATATTGAAGCACTGTATCGCCCGCAAAACTCACTATTTGTTTCAAGGTTCAGCATATCATTCAAGTATATATTTAAACAAAACTGGTTCAAGAACATTTCCTTGGGGCATGCCGAAAGAACGAATGTTCTACTTTTATGTGCATGAATTTTGTTTTTTATTAACCAGCTGTCGCTGAATGGCAACCCTCAGAAGTGGCAACTTGTGCGAACTAAGGATTAACGAGGTCCCACCTTCAAACGTTCGTTCCATAGCATGGGTCGGGCGATACACAATGAATATCAATCGTGCGAGAGTTGGGATCAAACCAACATTTCAATAATAGTTGACTGAATGAGTAGAATGGACCACTCACCAACTTGACGTCATCAAGGATCAACTGTACCGGTCTAGTTAATGTCTTGATGATGCCAACTTGGTTAAACAAACGTCGAAAAATGTGTTGCTTCGGGTGAGTGGGAAAAGTGTTTGTTTTGGTACTAAAATGGGATTACTTACTGGATCAGAAGCACAGACATCTTTCAAGATTTCTTCAACGAAATATTTGGTTTTTCCATAAGGGTTTGAACACCCTTGGCCGGTAGGGTGTTGTTCGGTGATGGGCAAGAATTGTGGGTCACCATATACAGTAGCTGATGATGAAAATACTATATTTTTCACTCCATTTTTTGCCATAACCTACAATAAAATATTTGTTTGCCCAGTAAACTCACAGTGTCATAAACAAAAAAGACTTATGATAGTAATACTTGGTTTTATACTAGGCTTTTAACCGGAACTTTGCATTTCAGAAAACTATGTGTGCGGGTGTACCTCAAAATATGTTTCTTGAATACAACTAGGGAAACAATTATCTTTGTTTGTTACAAAGAATGTTCTCCAAAAAATTATGAGAAAATGCTCTGAAATAATTCATATACCTATACAATATTTGAAAGTTTTGAAAATAATCTCAAAAAATAATATGTATACTGCTTAGAGATCATTTAACAAATTTTGAAAACTGTAATTCGTTGGATTTCAAGTAAGGAATATAATAGGTATTAAATTATTATTTGTGGTAACAATTTCCTTACATTAGCCTTTTTTACTAATTAATTTAATACAAATTATTAAAAATAATAAAGAAAATCACTGGTTACATTTCAAGCAATTTAATAAATATCTAATTGAATGTCACTATATTTCTGGCATGTCAATATATATTATTTGTGAAATGAATTTCACAAAGTATATGTAATAATTGTTATTTGATATTGAAACATTTCTTTATTAACAGTTGGAATATAATTTAAAGCATGTAAGTACAGATAAATTCAGCCTTATCATCAAAGTAACAGAGATTTGCTACTTTGTGATAAAAAAATAATAATTTAGTACTGTGAGAAGTACACTCATTTATTAACCTGTGGAGATAATTTCAAGTCAACATTGATATCAAGTGAAGAAAGAATTATACAAATAAATGCTTTATATCTAGATATTTTGTGGTTTGTAACATTAACATTTGTAATGTAGGTAACATTTTTTTTATATAACAGTGGCTTGGCACATTCAGAAGTGTGAATATACAGGTCACAGTATAGGTGTTATCATTTTGTAAAATATATTTGAAAATTTGATTTTGTCTACTCACGAAGGTGAATGTGCAACTTACAGGAGAATAGAGTATTTTTTATTATCATTTATATAAAAAAAAAAAACAATTTTATTTGTGAAATTATTAAATATTAAAAAAAAATTAAATATTTTCTCACCTCAAAAAGAGCACTGGAACCGCCAATATTATTTTGGTAATAGGTAAGAGGAATTCGAACAGATTCTCCCACTGCTTTGAGGGCAGCAAAGTGAATAACAGAGTCAATTTTATGCTGAAAAACGAACTGTGATGATGGACATGACAAAAAATATTTGTTTTCACAGAGAAGCAAACTCAATATTAGTCATTAAACGTGTTTAGCATATCGAACTAGAAATTTCAAAAGTTGCTATGTTTAAAACGTGTTAAGGCGTACGTACAGTCTTGAATATCTTATCCAGAGCTTCCTTGTCTCTGGTATCTACATTATAAAAAATAACTGTTTCCCCCGTAATTTTTTCAACCCTTTTCAAAGATTCTGGCTTGTCATTTCCGTCGGCGTAGCAGTTAACAAGGTTATCTATTGCTATAACTGAATAGTTATTTTTTAGAAGCTCCACTACGGTGTGAGATCCTACATATCCAGCACCCCCTGTCACCAAAATAGTGCTGTTACCCTTCATTTTTTCAATTGCAACCCACCACCTAAAAACAACATAAAATCCGTTAAATAAAATATAAACAACTAAAAATTTTATTAACCAGATGAAAATGAATGGACCAAAAAAATCACATTTATTTATTCAATGAGAACAGTTATACTATTTAAAAACTTACCTCGAATTTACTTACTTGGTTAGGTAGCCGAGCGGTATTATAGCATAGTAAAACAGTACGAATACGTAACTTGATTTATATAGTAAGTTAATCATTCTTATCAGCGTTTTTGAAATTAATAAAGATAAAAAATTCACTCAGCCGTGAATACGTCACAACATACAATAGGAATACTATTTTTTTATTTGATATTTGAAATTCGGTTTTTGCTATTCGATATTTGACAGTTACAGGTAAAGGTATGTTCACATTTCATGTGCTTACTTCAGTGGTTTATTGACGTGGTTTCTGCATCAAAAAGTATCGGCTTTGACAATATGGTTGACATATAAGCAGAAAAAAGTATCCATTCAATAAGGCAAAAGGTTGAGTTTGTGTAGCTACTCGGTCGTGTGGTGTTTGCAGGATTATCATTTCACTTTACATTGATATACCAGAAATTTAATAATGAACAAATTTCACAGCATAGGAGGGCTTTTATTCTAGAATTGTAATAAATTACAGATTTAATTAAAAATTGTGAGGAGAACTGTGCAGGCAAATCATCTATCTCTCAATAATATCACAAGGTTTAACTCTGAAAACAGCTTCTAATTCAACTAATATTGCTGACTAGTATTTTCTTTCAGTAAACAAATTATTTCTGCTGTACGGGAATTTCGATAAAATGTTTGATGATTCAACAAACGTAAAATTTCGTAGAAATTTGAATACAAAAGTCATTTTGACAAATGTTTGTTTAGCTGTAGTTTGCCTCAGATCTACTTCGCCGTAAGGGAAGTAAAAACCACAAAAAGGAGAGAAGAATAAGTTGGATCGCCACCTCGCGACAACAATTATGGACAGGATTGCTTACTTTTGCAATTTTGTTAGACACGTCACATGATCTCGTGACGTAACAGTGGTGACTCTGATTCGACACTGCACTTTTAATTTAAAATAAACAAATTTCATGAAATTCCTTATTGAAATATTATTTTCATATAGAATTGAATACTTAATATAAGTGGATTAATAGTAAGTAAATTTTTTTCGCGGAAGATAGGGCGAGTCATTTTGCCCTTTTATTATTCTCCTTGTATATTTTGTTGATCAGCTTGAGGTTGAGGAGATACAATATAATGAGAAGAAAAGCAACTTTATGATGTGGATGGTTTAGAAGTATCCAAATTTGATTCAAGTAACATACTGATAGTTTGTGTTTTTTCTGTAAGGCTCTAATATTGCGACTTGTATTCTGTAAAACTTCCCTCTCTTTATCAATTATTGGATAATTCAGGTTAACACTAGGTACTACAGCTTTTTAATTTACGAAACAAAGGCAAACCTACGAAAAATCATATTTATTTCATGCAATAAATTAATAGAATAAATTTTTACCTAACAATTCATTTTCAAGATCTCGTTTATAATCATTTTCTGTAAAATGTTTGGAACAAACAAATGCATTTTTGAGAATGAATTTATCCCTCCTTTTGCATCGACGAATCCATTTTTTTTGCAAAGTTGTGGAAACCATATCCCTAGCAATAGGAAAACAGTGAAATATTACATCAGTAACACCACTTTTCTTTAAAGGCAACTGATTGCTTTTGCAAGTTGACACTGCACAAATCCCACCATGCTTTTTAACTAAAAATTACAAGGTTATTTAATGGTTAGACAATTAATGCTATTACTTACAAAACAGTGAATATTTCCAATTTTTACCTTAATTTAATTCAAAAATGTTCAAAAAATAAAAAAGTTCCACAATGGCAAAAAACAAACCTCAAAACGAAAGGAAATAACAGAATCTTATATGGCGTCTACTCGTTACACCAGTTTAAAAAATGTCCAAAAGCACAAAAAAATACGACTTTCACAATAACAAACTCAATGTTTCAGAAACCTAATTGGTATAGTTGAATAAAAATTCAATCAGAACAAACAAAAACTATGTAATACTGTCCGAAAATAATCCTCAAAAAATGTTAAAATAACACACAGTCTTATGGCAGGTACTAAAAGTGTCACCAGTGTTACCGCATATCTGCTCGGCGCTTGTTTAACGTGGAGATATATGTAAGGAAGCGATCATGTATGTCCATAATCGTTGACCTCGCGACAATGGAGGAAAGTATTTAAACTTCTTTAAAGAAGCAGAAGAGAAAATAGATATTTTGTATTTCTATCATAGACATGATAATATGGACACTTTACATATATTCCACCTGCGGATCACACAATGTCTTAGCCACTGCGTCACACCACCATGTGACAAAATAAATGCCAAAATTTTTACAATGGAAATATGTAACGTGAACATAATTACGTTGTATCCGACATTTCTATACGGTGCTGACGTTAACGTTTGCGTGACGTAATGCCAAAATGTGATTCTCGTCATCTTTTTTTAGTTGTTAGAGTCAATGTTCTCTCTTCAATAGCCAGTCCATATTATAATGTAACTGATTGTAATTACTAGAAATTTAGGTTATCTAAGATGCAGATTTAAGAGAGTGAAATGTACTGATAAAAAGTTATAGTAACATTACTTTTAGTGAATGTGAATATGGTTTTGTGTTTTGCTTACTAATGGAACAGAAAAAAGATAGTTCAAAATTCGGTAGGAAACCAGAAAATTTAAAAAAATTACCATTGATAGACCTAAAAGAGATTCTAGAACGTGAGAAGAAACTACTAGCAAACAAATCTGTAATAAATAAATTACCAGATAAAGGAGAATCAATCAGAGTATTTCTCACTCGAGTCGAAAATGAAATTAAATATCGCCATAGTCTAGATTCCATTCAAGACTCATTGAGTAAAATATCAATTACTGAACCAGATAAACATATTCGTAAACTTTGTGAAATCGAGAAAAGGCCTGAAAAGGACAGATACAAGCCTTTTTCTACACTAAACAAAGTAAAGGAAGTTCCACCAAATAGTAAAATTTTTAAATTAATCGAGGACTGCACTGCTTCTAATAACCCAACCAAACTGATCCTTCTTCCAGAGTCTATTAATATTTTGATCAAACAAGAGGAACGAGTCAAGGAGGAACAGAGAAAAATTCGATACAACAGACTATTGCATCAAGCTGAAGAAAGTGATGAAAGTAGTAATGAAAGTGATTCAGAAGAGAATTCAGAGGCTGAATGTGAGGGTAGCTGAAGACAGTTTTTTCTGTGAAATTTTATTAAATATACAAAAGTATAATGCCATTGCGCACATGGATATATCAGTATAAATGGGTTGCCATCTAATGGAAAATTTTATCAAGACATCTGATGCAGTCTTGAAGAGAAATGAATCGAACTGGAAATATACTGAACTATTATAAAAAAGCTACACATGTGATGAGATGAAATGATTTTTTTGTAAATATAACTATCGAAGGTCATTTTGACTGCATGTCTGTTTCCATTTTAATTTTTAGGAATGATTTAATCTTCCGAAATCAAGCTGTCGAGACATTTATCTCTTTTATCTACTGATTTAGTGAATGGTGTGGCTAACTAAAATTTTGAATTTACCAATTCTTAGAGTGTTTCTTACATTTCTGTTGTAAATAAACTGTTGATCTGTTGTAAATAAACTGTTGATACAATGTAAAATTGAACTAGCTTGAGGATCCCAACACATGAATTTTATTAAAAGACGCCCACATACACACCTATTACATATCTTTCACTCTGTACAGGAATTCATTGTGATATCAAATACAAATGATTTAATATATTAGTAACTTTTTTCATAATTTTGTTGAAATTGTCATTTGTTTCATTTCACGTGAATCAAGGAAAACAAAGCTAACAATTTTTTTTATATTCATTTTTGGATCTTTCCTTAACACTTCCTTCTTTATACTCGAGAGAAAATACAGTCAGAAACCTAGAAATTCTGTTTGACAGTTAATTAGCATTTACTGATAGGAATCATATAAAAGGTAAGATCTCATTAGTTCTTAGCTCGACTTCTGAGAGTTGTCGTTCGTAGGGATGTGATAGTTGGTTAACAGAAAAAGATATCAGTGCATCAGCTCGTAAAATGCTTGGTTTCATCTTACCTGATTGTAAATCTTTCACTGCTTCATTACTATATTTTTCACTTGTTTGATCCAAACTCGAATAGGTCACTTCAATTTGGTATCCATTCTGTAGTGTCCACATCGAAACTTTGAAGAAAGTATAGATACGATTTTTAAAATTCCGGTCATTCAGAATTGATAGTATCAATCCAGCCAGAGGAAGTACCCACTTAGCTTTATTAAAAAGGTTCAGGGAAGTATACTTCAGAAATGTATATATAGATCAACATCAAGCATACTTATATTGTGCAAAAGTTATTAATGTAACTGTCGAAGTACCGTTACTGCTGGATTAAATTGTTGGTGTACCTGATACCACAACTCTGAGACAAATCACTTTTTTATTTTGCTATTTAGACCAAACCAAAGTAGTATTTCTCCATAATTTTAAAATACGAACAGATAACTACATAGATTAATCATAATTTTTAAGTGAAACTCAGTATACATAATCTTCATAACTCTTTGTACGGTATTATGTCTTTAGTCATCTAATAAAAAGTTTATTATGGCCTTAAGATGCGTTATTTCTATAAAAGCTATAGAGTTTGAAAAATCATCCATCACGTACGGAAAACCCTTTACCTAGATGTAAACAATGTAATTCAAAGCTAATAGACCTCTTAAAACAGCTTCAAACATTCAATGAGAGCAGCTGACACTGAAAGTCATGTTAGAGATAACCAGAGCTATTTTTCAGTGTCAGCAACTCCCAAAAATACAACAGTTGGCACATAAAACTAGCACTTAATTCCTCAAGTCTAGCACTTTGAGTATTTTCAATTTCCTGTCTTTCGCCAACCCAATTGGTGTATTATTTTAACTGCATATTTTTGCAGCATAAAATCCCTCTCTGCAGCAGAACTCATGTTCCAGTTCAATATTTAATACGTAAGATGATACAGAGTCAACAATATTCTTCTTCCTAGATGGTCACACATAAATTTCAATGCATAACAATTTCTCCTATCCTTGTGTTCAGCACTGGAAATTTCATAAGAGCTATGTTGCTGATATTCAGAAATTAATGTTTTTTTTTTCATCCAGGTAATTATTTTCTGTCTCCATGGAATCCAAAAGATTTTCTGAATTTTCCGCAATGTCATCTGCATATGCAACTACATGAGTTTTTGTCAGACTCTGAAAGTATAGTAAAACCAATAATGATTGAGAGTAAAGCGCGTTGTCATATCTAAATTTTACGTTATCAGTTTATAGCAAAATCAAAATATAGTAAGCAGTTGTAGGTTGTGGCAAATTATAGATAATACAAAATACTAGTACGATTAAAAGGTATTATTTATGACAAATCAGTAATGAGCTTGTAATGAGTAATACTTATACATTTCCTGATTACTAATCAGTTAAAATGCATT
>WOGN01009269.1:0-10563 GCA_015342105.1 Leptinotarsa texana | reverse complement strand
ACTTTGGCCAAACCCATTCAGGTGGTAGGTTCATTTTGAGCATTTCCGTCAGTCCTGAGAGTTTCATCGTTCTACTTGGAGATATAGATGTTATTGAGTATGTATGATATAAATCAAAAAGGAAAATTTGTGGACATAACACTCAAAAAATTGAGGCAAACCGCGGACACGTATTTCTGACTATTGGCCTCATCAGCGCGGTGCAGCCAATTGCAAAAATGGACAACAACTGGTTACCAAAAATGAAAAACTTCACATATGCACGGTGTCACCAACAGGAGCTAACGCACATTTAGGGTTTCAATTAGAAGACCTAACATTTCCAGGCATCATTTAACATCACCACGTAGTTACAAAAAATTGATAGCCTAAAAACCTTCTCTATGAAAAATTACTTATACATGTCCAAGTTTCATCACGATCGGTTGAGCGATGTAGAAGTTTATCACTTAGCAACCGACCAACCAACAAACATCCATTTTTATATAGTAGATATGTATATCTTTGTATATGCAAAGATCAAGATCTTAAGATGATGTGATGCTGCAGGTTTTTCCGGGTTTTCCTGCAGCTGAAAACGCAAATGCGCCACTGGAATCAATAAAGTCGCCTCGGAGCGCCAATTAATTTTTGTTGTTGTTTTATAATTTCATGATTTGTATTTTGGTAGTAATAAGTTAGATGCAAATAATAATTGAAATTTTAACTTTAGTTCAATTTTTTTCAATTCATAAGTAGCGTACTGTAAAACGAGTTTTATTTTTTTTTCATAATTATCTGGAGCATCTATTCAACTTTTATATATCTAAGGTACATCCTTAAATTATAATTCTACATCAATAATATAATGTCGGTTTCTAAGAAAACGAGTTAAATAATGGTGGTCAACTCAAATCCAATTGTTTTCTTATAAATCGATATTCTATTATTGATGTAGAATTGATATAATATGCTCTAGCTAGGTAATAATAATTTGGGAAACTTATTCAAAAAACACTTAATTGTGAGATTTTTGCTGAACGATTTTGCAAAAACGCTATACAAAGACACGCCTGAAGAAGTCATTGTATGAAGAAACACGCATTGCGTTTTTATAAAAACGTTCAGTGCTAATCTCACAATAAAGTGTTTTTTGAATATTAGTTATGGATTTTCATCAAGTATCGGCCAATTCCATCATATATATAATTTGAGAATGTACTAGGTAATTATGATTCACGAAGTACCTGAGTAGGTATCACTTATGATTAACTGGGGCATGTAAAAATATGGGTATATAAAATAATTTACTTTCAGTATGTCATTTATTAAGAAAAAGCTACTGTGATAGCAAAAGCAAAACATGTAATATATTTTTGAATTTATGAAAATTGATAATTCACGATGAAATTCTCATGAAAATTACGAAACTGAAAGAAAACATTTATGGTGATACGATAAAACATCTAGCAAGAAAAAGGTTATATTAGAAAGGGTTACGTATCAGCTTCGTTGTAGCCCAATCACAGGCTCGATAACTGAAGCTGCCGTGTACATAGCAGTAATATACCTACACTGCAAAACCTTAACGCGTTTTTCTCGAAAACTTGTTTTTGTACGCTATGTACCTTTTTTCGGCGAAAACCGCATATAATGAAAACTTGGCAAAAATAAATGAAATTTTTTTTTAGACTTCAAACTATATCTTCAAATAAATACGGAAAAACTGATTTCTAATGTATTTTGTTATACATTGAATTGGGTCAATTATAAATCAATTTAATCAATGCTTTATGAATTCGGATTCAAGAAGTTCGTATGATTGACATCTGAACATGTATACACTATTCTGGGTGTCAAATCTAAGAATTCATTCATTCATTCGAATCATATCTTCTGGAATATGAGGTATATCAAAATGAAATTTGGTATATGTAGGTTGTTGTGAGGAGGAGTGGTGTCGCATATTTTTCACTCTCTGGTCTGGCGTTATTTCCGGTAAAAAATTTAAGAATGTGATATTTTGGAAATTTTCTACGCCTTCTTCTTTTTTACGAAATACAAAATTTTATCTAGGTGACAATGATCGGATGTAAACTAATTTCATAACTTTATACCATTAAAATACTGTATTCAATGATTGAGAAGTCCTCTCTAGTATTACGATGGTGTTCCATCATAAATTCGCCTTAAACCTGCTGAAGGTAATGTATAAAGATAACTCTATCAGAATTATTCTGTTTTCAAGGATACCATTCCAGAAGTTGAATAGAAATATTGCTTGAAAATTGCCCTCATCGCATTTTGATTTTGTCAAACCCAGCTTATTCAACATTTCAAAAATTAATACTCGTAATTAATTGGAAATTTTGGATTAATTCTATGATTTTCTCCTGAATAGAACAAATTCATAAAATATATTGCTTTTTAATCGAATACGTCTTTTAGTGATGATTCCTTTTCAGAAATTTGTTCTATAAGTGGTATACTGAAATTATATGCAGGGCATATACAGATGTTTCTAGATTATGATATAGGTACTAATTTGTAGTTACTCATGAATAAACAAATTAATATATTTTGAAGTTGCCAATTATTAAACAGTACTCAACCATCTACTACTACTACTAATTGTTAGCACACTGATGCTATTTTGAATTATTTAAATTTTTGATATCCATGCTTTTTAAGTATATCATATTGACTTACCTGCAGTTTATGTTTCTACCTCAACCATAGCAAGAATGTCTCTTCATTTATTATAAACCTCTACTTTCCTTATTCGATTTCCTTCTTGCTAAATCGAATCTTAACATAAAGAAATATCTGATGGTTTGAATGTTGCCAATTGGGATATCTCTGAGCAAACAAGTCTTCTTTTAATTTCTATGTAATTCTATGCATAAACATTTTGTGGAAAAATTAATTTGATATTCAAAGAACATTAAGAAACTTCTACTGTATGTGTATTCCATCAGTTCGGACTACCATTGTCTAATATAATATAAATTGATTTGAAATCCTTGAAAAAAATTACCAACCAAAAATAATAAAAAATTGAAATATTAATAAAAGCTGAAAATCTAAAGATATTATTAACAAAAAATTAAAAATAAAAATTAAAAGATTCCAAACCAAGTTACGTCACGACGTTTCGATGGTTAGTATTGTGGATATTAACAATCGAAACGTAGAGACGTAACTTGGTTTGGAATCTTTTAATTTTAATTTTTTGTTAATAATATTTTTTAGTTTTCATCTTTTATTAATATTTCATCTTTTTAATTTTTTTTCAGGGATTTCAAATCAATTTATATCATATTAGACAATGGTAGTCCGAACTTATGAAATACATCACGAAACATTGTCAACCACCTTCAAACAAACGTTCTACTGTATGCTAATAAAGTTTGCGTGACTGTCATTATCTAAATGAGTGATTTGTTTACTATTCAGATAGAAAGGACAGAACGCGGAAGTAATTCCAAATAGGCCCATTAATGGAAAGCTTTCCTTTTCCATGTTAAAAATGTTATGGGCCATTTTCGAAGAATTCTGGAGAAACGCAACGTGAAACCAATATTTCAGGACAAAAAAAAACTATCAGAAAGGGTCTAAAACCAGCTAAGGACCCCAGAGAACTTTTAGTGAAGTTGTGAAAAGAAGTGCAAGTACCCAGCTGTAAGAACGTGATAGAATTGTCACCTCGAGCGTATCAGATGTAACTGAATATACACTAAAAGAAAGGCGTTCAACCTATCTTGTTGGAAGAGACACAAGTACTTAGAATTTCTTTCTAAGAGTGTATAGGGAGGTAAAAGAAAATCATAAACATTAAGACAATTCCAATCGAAATGAAGAAGTTATTAACACAAGTAGGATCTGATTATTTGAGGGTTGTAATTTTCTGACATCACCTTAGATTAGTCCGATCATGACCTTCTAGGTGAATTGTTTCAAAAATCCCAAAATATTATAACATATAAAGCGTTTCTATCAAAAATTCAAAACCAGAGCCATTTATGGTGAAACCGGAAGTGACCGAAAAGTGAAAAAATATGGGAAAACTCCTCTCCACCTACCATTTACTTATACCAAATCTCATTTTGATACACCTAATATTTTAGAAGTAATAACAAAAAATAGATTGGTTAATACCCGGTATACAGTAAATCTAATATTTACATAAAGAAAGTTACTAAAATTGATTATTTTTTCAGGCACAGAAGAAATCGATTGTTGACAATATAAGCACCCCAGTAGTTAATTTGATTCACCTTTTTCCAACCTTTGTGGAAATTGAACATGGATTGGCACCTTCCACATCAGAAATGGAAGTCTTTCACGATTTAAATGTACCTATAAATTTCTGTTATCCACAGTATTTCAAATTTGATAGTACTGAAGAAGTCAAACTAATTCTGTTAGCCACTGCATTTCACGAATCATATTGTGTGAGGGAAAGTAGAATTTATTCTATCCATCCGACATATTTCATGGATAAAGAAAAACAGGAAGCAGAACATTTTGATATGTCCTATTTTGGCGAGCTACAGTCTGATATGATTGCTTACTGTGAAGATGAAATATTTAATAATGAAGAATTATCAGGTGTTCCACATGATGCTGCTTACTTGGAAAGTGACATAGGGCTCATTACAAAAAGGCTTGAAGTCTTGAAAAGTAAAACTGTCATTGAACTTCGGAAGGACCGCTTATTATCGGAAGATATAATGAAAGACATTTTAAGTATCTGCGACAATGGCCAGTTCAAAAAGAGTAAAGATGATTATGATGAACATTCTGATAGAGAAATTCAGACTGAAGCAGAGGAAGATAATGTTGCTGAGTCAACAGGTCTAAGTAGATCACATGAAAGTAGTTTTCAAACAGCAATAGAAAACCTTTCAGATTCTGAAAAGTATCTACTCAAAAAAGAAGATGAAACAGCTTTCGTCAAAAGTCATCCTTTTAGCAAACTCAATTTTGATGAAGATGATAATCTGAAAAGTGGTGAGAGTTCAATGTCTACCAGAAGTGACTCTGAGTTGGGACAACATTCAGAATTAATAGTTGAAAAACCAGAGGAAACATCTTTTTCATATTCCAGTACAAATCCATTTTTAGAAGATTTGATTGGTTTTGGTAAAGAAGGGAGCCAAATTTCTAATGATATTCCCAGATTAAATCACAATAATCCATTTTTGTCATATTCAAAACCAAAACTTGATGTTTATTGTTCTGACGGTTCAAGTGAAAGTAATAACTCTACCGATTATGCCAATCTAGAAGAGGCAGATATACCTCAACAAACATGGTCAACTTACGATTCCAGATCTTCAGATTCACATTATTCCAAAAATTTTGATTTCTCTTATACAAATGCTGTAAAACCATGTGTAGAGGAAGATTCAGAACAGTCTTCTCTTGTACCTCAAAATTATACCTCTCAGTTTTCTTCATGTAATATGATAATACCGAATTTTGAATCTCCTTATTGGTCTGTAGCTTTTAACAACCCTTACTACCACAGTGCAAGGTTTGCAAACTGTTCTTATCCTATGAACGGTTTTTGTTCCCCTACATCACTATCCACAAATGGACTTGCCTTTGGATTACAAAATATGTTACCTCAAGCTTCTAATGTATGCCCACCTCCAGGTTTTGCACCCAGAACAAATTTTTCTCTTGCACACACTAATTATATTATTTCTAATAATGATACGAGAAATGCAAATGGATCAACCAAATTCTTTGGGTCGGCTCTTCCCATGTTCAACTGCGTATCTGAAACAGCTGCCATATCGAATTTGAATGTTACCAGTGATAGGGATTTTTATGAAGTTTATAATGAACAACTGAAACTCAGGATTCAACAGTCCAATTCAAGTAAATAATAGGTCCTATTACAGGTAATGATAATTTATATCCTTATTTCACAAATTTCGGTTTTTTCCCAATAAGTTTGCACTGATGTCACATATGGTGAAAAAATATCACTAACGGCAAAAACAAATTTTCAAGAGGTTTGCTAAGAATAATCATTATTTTCCCATGAATTAATTTTTTTATTACCAGTATTGCTTTGATTCTGTTCGATTTTATTTTAATATTTTGAAAAGAAGTTTTCATAATCAGTACTTCTTGAAAATAAAGAAATTTCAATTTAATGCAATATATATGATGGAATTGGCCGATAGTTGATGAAAATCCATAACTAACGTATTCTAAAACACTTTATTGTGTGTATTGTGGCGAAACACGTGTTGCTTTTTGTAAAATAGTTTAGTGAAAATCTCACAATAAAGTGTTTTTTGAATACGTTAATGCAATATGATTTGATTTACCACCGAAAAGTATCTAAGAATGTGAAATGGTGGATCATTTCTACCTCTATCAACATACACATATAATTATAGGTTTGCGAAGAATGATAATTATTATTTTTTCATGACTTATTTTTTTCTTTACCAATATTTATTTGTTTCTGTTCGATTTTATTTTAGTATATTGAAAAAAGTTCTTTTCGAAACTAAATAAATTTCAATTTAATGCAATATGATTTGATTTTCAACTGAAAATATTCAAAAATGTGAAATGGCGCACCATTTTTTCTGCCTCTCCCAACATACACTGGGTATGAACTTCAACTTCTAATGAATTTGTTGAGACGGTCTATAATTATTGTTGGCAATCCAATAATATATCACAGCATTATGATTAGAAAAAGAGTAAAATGGGTTTTTTCTTAAACCAGTTTCCTTCCTCAAACGAATGACAAACCTCAAAAATCGAAACTTGCGCAAGCTAAGAATCAACGAGTTCTTACCTTACAAATTGAAATTAATGGTGGTTTTACGAGGGAAATTAACTAATCAACTGG
This sequence comes from Leptinotarsa texana, assembly GCA_015342105.1. Classification (NCBI taxonomy): domain Eukaryota; kingdom Metazoa; phylum Arthropoda; class Insecta; order Coleoptera; family Chrysomelidae; genus Leptinotarsa; species Leptinotarsa texana. The sequence goes on along the minus strand of WOGN01009269.1, from coordinate 3,701 downwards.
CTACCGTCTGATCATAATTCTGACAATGCTTAGTTATATTTATTTTTGTACACTCTACATAACTGCTAAAAATATCTTTTTCTTCTAGTGAAAATGTTCTGAATCATTATTGAAATACGATCCACAGTTGTAGAGATTGCACGTTCATTTTTCCTTTCAAATCCTTTGACGAATTTCATTTTGAAATTGAAACCCCTTGCGATGATTTCATTTTCAGTTTTGATTTTTTTCACTTTTCAAATTTTATTCCAACTATTTTGATTTTCTGTTTTCTTAATAGTTTTTCTTCTGTTCCATAAATATTTTCCAGCTGTTTCAATATTTCTTTTTTCAATTTGGAAAGAATGTTTTAAAGTATCATATTTAATTTTGATATGCCCATTTTCAAAACATTTTTCTTAAGATATCACTTTAAATATTGCTCAAAGAGATCAAAGTTGACATGTTTTACAATTTTTGTAGTCTCAATATCAAATGACTTATTCAGGATGGAAGATATCAGCAACCTACAAACAGGAGATTTCCGCAACATTACTTAGTTTACAGTCTAAATTATACACCAAGTTCAGAAAATAACGTGAATTTCATATTTATTTAGGTATACTTGCCCCTTTATCTGTGGCAGCCGTGTTTTTAAGAGCTCAGCGACTTCTGTTTGATTAAATGATAAATAAAATGAATGGATAAATGAATGTGTATCCAATTTTGCTTAAAAAATGAAACATATTTTTATGGATATGACATAGAAACTAAGGTCCCAGTGAAGGCATTCTGGCTCGGTAAGACCGAAGAAGTCGCGACAAGTGGTGTAAAACCTGAAGGCTATGCTAAATGTATTTTTTTATTTTAATGACATGTTGCATCATAGATTGTTGCCACGTGGTTATTACCTATACAGGGTATATCTTGACGAGTAACGCGATCTATATATAGAAAAATAAAAGTAGGGCAAAACTGAAAGTTTTGAGTATAGGGAAGTGTATCATAACTAGGGCTTATTTTCATAATAAAATTGAACCTTGAGGGGGTTCCCATTTGAAAAAGTTGAGATTTTAAATTTTTCTCGTTCACTTATTGGACCCTAATTTTTGCGCACCCTGTGGATTATTCAGTGGACGTGAAAATGATGCGTGATCCGATCAAGCTTCAATTGTCACGATTCATTAGCTGCATATTTTTAAAAATGTTAATTTACATAAAAATGACGTATACTCGAGAGGCTGCATCTGTCACTTTTTCTAAAAAAACTCAAATAACTTGAAAAGGTTATTTTGGATATAGAATATGATACATGAGTTAGAATCAAAATCATGGGAAGAATTCAAAAATGAGGTGAAATACAGGGTGTGCCATTAAAAATAACAAAGATGACGTCACTTCCGGTGAAACCCGAAACGTTACCTCAACGATATTGCAGTTGAATTATTCATTAGTTCTTTACCCATCCTACTAAGTTTCAGAATCGCCCTACTCTCAGTTTTCTATATATAGATTGCGTTAACTCGTCAAGATGTTACGTAAAGCAATTTGAAAAAAAACTCCTGAATTTGTGCAAAAATAATTCATGGCTTTTGCACCACCATGATGCACCTGCTCACTATATTATGGCGTGTCAGTTTTCCTATTTCCAAAAATAAAGAGAACCTTAAAGGCCGTCGTTTTATGACATGAAAAAGCTTTTTCTGAAAAAGCTGAAGACTATCCTAAAAATCGAGTTTGAGAAGTGTTACGAGAATTGGAAGAAGTGCTGGCACAAGTGCATAGTATATATTGGGGATTATTTTGAAGGTGAAAATAAAAATGTAGATGAATAAATATATATTTTTCTCAAAAAATCAACATTCCCGTTATTTTCTGAACACACCCCGTATAATGTGAATTTGATTAGATGTCCTGTGAATATGGATTAAACATATCTAATATACAAAAATGCTTTCAATAAACTCAGTAAAGACAATTTACCCTAAAACTCGGAGTGAATGCAAACTTGGATATTATAAACTAGAAGAGAGATAAACTTATTGAAATGAAATATGCTACTTATGGAAATATAGAAAGAATGAAAAAATATCTAAATATGTGTTATCCGTAGATCCGTCATTTACTGTTATTATTCCTGTTTATGCATTTTTTTCATTTTATATACACACCAAATATAAATTTTTTAATCATATAATTAATTTAAATAAATTATGAAATACTTCATCAACCACATTTCCTAATTTCCTTAGTATTGAATTATTGTTCGGGAATATATTGTATATTTATATATCTATTCATCTGTGAAAGTTTTTTGACTTTCTACTGCTCATTCTAAAGGAAGAAAAAGAAAATAACTTCCAATAAAAACTACAGATATATCAACAAAGTTGTGTAGATCATGCACAGACTTTTATTTCAGATACAAACTGAAAGAAAGAAACCCTTTTACTTATAAACTTTCATTTTTGTTTTAGAATGTAAAATGAGAAAGCCAAGAAATAATTCAAGTCACTTTTATGATTAGATTTTGTGTCAGAGAAACAGTAGGACAAAAAACAGTGGTAAATATATTTTATAGGTACCCAACATATACATTTTCATTATTTACTGTAATTTTATATTTGATATAAAAAGTAGATCAGTAGATCATCAGTAGATATTAACTCTCAAGCAGAACAGTAGCTTGAGAGCTGAAACAAGAGATTTTCAGCCAGTAGATCTGGCAACACGAACTTGTCCCTCATGTCGAGCAATTTCTTCTTCACATATAGTGGATTGATTCGCAATATTTTGTAGTCCAACTACATTATAGTTTCATTGTAAAAGATTCGATCTTGCTCACAGCAATGTAAATAATAATTTGATAGATATTTCAGACGTCACTTCTATTATGAAATGAAAATTATTCAAACATGCACAAATTCAAATATCATAGCATCAATTTTCTTTGTGCACAACTGTCATAATCCAAAAAACCAAACGTTGTCCATTTCTTTTTTCTTAATTTTTTTTACTAATTGTCCAAATAGCCTAATAGTCATTTTACTATTCCACACAGAGACATCGAACAAATCCAAACTCATAAAAGTTGATACAGCTGTTATCGAGTTACAAATGTCTACCTAACATGAATTTGCGACTTTGTTTTATACATTTGATTTTTTTCCTTGAAGTTCCAAATCTTTCAATGACAATTATCCAGGGCACACACAAATCCAACAAAGCAAAAATTATGAAATCGGTTCATAGTTATAAATGTTGTAATTGATAGTATTTTGCAACTTTGTTTTCTATATTAGAAGATATAAAAAAATCGCTCAAGACTGTCTAGCTAGTAGCTCTTGACACTGTAAACCTGAGGAGAAGAGATTCAACGCCGGTGTGTTAGGGATGTTAGTCAAGATAGAAAAGATACCCTGTTGATAATAAATCTATTTGGAAGGAAATTAAAGGGACGAAGATTGTTTCTTCTTGGTGACTGGTTTCTCTCATGAACTTACTAAATGTTCTTTCTTCAAATATCTTAATCAAATTAAAAATTAGGATATTTTCAATTTCTTCTCCATTGGGTATTTTATGATATATTTTAACTTAGTGTTGTTCTATGAAACTGGTTTTTGAGTTGCCTCAACTGATTTGATTGGCACCACTGTTGAAATTTGGCCGTGATGTAAAAAACAAGCGGGTTTCACTCCGTGTTCAATACGGATTATTATATA
>WOGN01009268.1:0-10902 GCA_015342105.1 Leptinotarsa texana | reverse complement strand
TGCTGTCAGAATTGTCTCCAATGGACTTGATATATTCACTGCTAGACCGACTTATTTTGCCCTACTAGAGTCTCATCTAAGGTATGGCATTGCATTTTGTGGATTCTGTAGTAAACAACTATTGAATCAGGTCTTCGTGTTGCAAAGAGATATTTGCGGTTTTTAGGTGGGGCAAACCAAACCTTAGTTGTTGGGATAGTTGTAGACAACTTTTTGTTAAATACCGAATCCTCACTCTATTCAGCATCTTCATTCTCGAAGTTGTTTGCCTGATTCATAAAAGGTATAACACTGATTCTCCAGATATACATAGAATCCACAACACAAGACAGAACAGTAGTAATAATATCCATCTGCCAATACCCAGATTGACACTCCCACGTCCATGTCCACTCTCACATGTACGAAGTATAAAAATGTTCCAATCACTTTTTATCGAAACAAAATAAAGCAATCGGGTGGGAATTTAAAAAAAAAAAATATGGGATACAGTCAATAACATATCGGGAACGAAAAGTAAAAATACGGTTGAATACATTCAAATTGATTTTTCTATTTTTTTACAACCCGTAACAGAAAACTAAATTATAACTGTGACTTCGGAACTCAAAAATAATTGCTCTCCTGGACCTGACAGTATGCATACAAAATTAATAAAAAATATTCATATTCACATTATAAAACCTCTCTGTCACATCATAAATGTTTCCTTTCTGAGTGGTAAAGTTCCAAAACACTGGAAAGAATCAAAAGTCACCCCTATTTATAAAACAGGAATCCATGATGCTCTAAACACTTACAGACCTATCTCGGTTATTAATTACTTTGTAAAAATTTTCAAAATGGCACTAAAGAATAGATTTCTAGCGTTTTTTGACAAACACAATGTAATAACAGAAAGGCAATTTGGGTTTATCAAAAATTCCAGCACTGAGGAGGCAATCAACGATCTTCTAGAACAAAATGTCAAGGCATTGGACAGATCATCAAAATGTTTGGCAATTTTTCTTGACCTGGCCAAGACCTTCGATACTGTTTTACATCACAAGTTAGTCACTTGATTAGAAAAGTATGGAATACGAGGAGTAGCTTTAGACCTTATTAAAAACTATATCACAAATAGAACTCAAAAAGTTAAAATAGGTCAAGTTTTAAGCAATGAACTTATTGTAGAGACTGAAGTACCACAAGGGACATTATTAGGCCCAATACTGTTCCTTATTTATATAAATAGTTTGTCAAAACTCAAGGACTTCAAGGGACACCTTATTTGCTATGCCGACGATACTGACAATATAAAATATTTAGGTGTTATTATAGACAAATATTTAAGATGGAATGATCACGTTACATATATTACAAAAAAAAATCGAATATTATTTCATAAATGCTATTCCTTGAGAGATATTCTTACGAATAAAATGCTTATGATGTTATATAATCCACTAGCCGAATCAATTATAACATATTGCATAACAGCTTGGGGTGGAACATTTAAAACAACACTTCAAAATCTTCAAACGGCTCAAAATATGTTACTGAAATTGATCTTCAGAAAAAATGGACGTATTCCACTGCATTATACAAAGAGGTGAATGTCATGAAATGTCGTAAGCTCTACGAATACCGGTACCTTAAAAAGATGTTTTTTCAAAATAACACTTTTGAAAATCATAACAGTAGAATAACCACATCAAAATCTAACCAAAATATCTATTCACAATTTTTCAAAAAAACAATTACTCAAAGATCGTTCTTTAATTTCGCACCTAAATTATACTGAAATCTATAAAAAAAAAATTAATAAATACAAGCAAGACATAAAAAAAATTATAATGAGTCATCCTGAAAAATTCGATGTTCTGTTTCAATAAACTGTCTTTTCCCTCCTCTCGTCGCCACCCTCGCTTTCTTTTTGTTTGTTTACTCTTGAAACTCGTGATTAAACATTTATTGTACAATTATATGAAGAAAGTAGTTGAGATTGGGTCATAGCACAGGCATTTCATGCCTAGATGTCCTTGTCTCTTACTGGTATTCTTCGCTATTAATAATTTATAATAGTTGATAAATGTACACTTCACTTATTGGAATAAATAAATTGAAAAAAATTGAAAATATTCCGTTAAATAAACCTCCCGGTAATTACCAGGCTTATTCGAAGTTACTGCCTCGAATTCCAGCGAGCGCATGCAACCCAACTCCTTGAGAAAGAACAAGCTGTTTGCGCTCGCATAAAAGTTTGTTTCTCTTTTTAATCCGAGCTAATGAAATAATGATGGGGTTACGAGAAAGATTAAGAATATAATTAGTAACGCACAAATGACTAATTCCGGAGACAATGCTCGTAGTGGCCGTAGTAATTATGCATACTTTTAATAGGGAATGCCGCGAAGAGAAATGTTCATTTGAATAAAGATGGTGCAATAATCTCAATTAAAAATGCCGCGTCGAAACAATGGCGCCGCGAGACTTCAGCTGCCAACGAAATTGATAATTAATGTTGTGTTTATAATGGCTGAATTGAGGAATTAAAAATGTACCTAGTCAGAACGAGGCGCTAATTGCAAAGAAAGGAGACGGCATCGTGTATAAACGCAACAATGGGATAAGGAAATACGACGATTAGTCTTAGTCTTCGAAAGAAAAGAGAGGATAAGAAGACTTATCTGACCCTTGCGCAAACAACGGCTGGAGGACTCTCCGGGGAAGGTTCTTGATCCGTGATTATGATATAATCGTATACAGTGTGATCCTCTGAGTGTGCGAAAAATGATAAATGGGATTTTTTTTTATTCATTGCACAATCGACATTTCAATTTTGCCACAATCGACATTTCAATTTTGCCACAATCAGTGGTACAGCTTCAAGTCAAACTGCATCTGGCACTAGCAACACAATATCATTTGGAGCAGTTCCCAGTTCTCAGATTAAAAGTAATGCTAAAATACAAAGTCTATTTCTCCCATTCAAATTTTCATTATTTTCTGTAAATAACTCCGGTGATTCTGATATAAGCATAAGCATCGAATTTTTTATAATACATATCATTTCGATGAGGCTTTTCCTATACAAACTTCTACCCAGCACGTTGTTGGCAAAAATGGGTTGATAACGAGGTCGTTCGTTTTAGTCTAGCCCTGAAAAATCTTTATACAGTGTCACCATTAAAACGCGCACCATATGGGAAACTTTTTTTCGAAAAGTTTCAATGAAGTTTAACTTCGGCGCTTGTTCGTGCTTTAAATTTAATTTAAAATGATGCGGCCAACTGCGACACACTGACGTTCAGTGTTTGTCAAATTCCATGTCTCTTCATTTTCGAAACGTGTATCCATGTTTTCAAAAATAAGAACACTTTTATTCGTAATTGTGATATTCATGGTTATGGAACAAGAAAAATGCAACATTTTCATGCAAAGTTTGCAAAAAAAAAATAAATTCATATGCTCCTGATCATTTTGAACTCAAAATATTCAACAATCTCCTAGAAGAATTGGAGTATATAAATAAAGTATCTTCATTTGAACATGACCTAAAAAATTTTTTAATGGAAAAATGTTTTCATAGTAGTTGCGATTTTTAAAAAATTCATAATAAGTGATTAACTATGTGTGATGTAAATTTCAGTGTAAGTGTAATTTAACCTTTTTATTTTTCTTTTTTGATGTAAATTTTTATTTTATTTCAATGTACTAAGGTACCTACTGCCAATTGACAATTCTAATATATCTAAGCCATGTCGAAAAATGGAAATAAATATTGATTGATTGATTGATATCAAATGTAGTCACAATTTGGTGAAATTTACATTAATTCCTATGTTGAATTGTATTGAAAAAGGAAGAATGAGAACTATCAAAAATTTCAATAAGTATTGAAGTTACAATGACTGAAATATTTGCATGAGTATTTAAAACCAAAATGGTATCAAAAAATTGGGGGAAGAAATCAACACTGATTATGAAATCAAAATAGAAATAAACTAACAAATGGGTCTGTTGAAAAATAAAGAAAAATTTTAAAAAATATAAAAAAAAATTAAGAAGATTTCTAGGAAAGCTGTGCACGATATTTAGATTTATATTCACAAATAAATTTATAATCAATTTCTTACCGACTTATCATATTATTGCAGTCTCAGTAATTTTAGTTTATTTTTTAATATCTTCATTTCCTTCTTTTTTACTTCCCCGTAGATTTAAAATCTGTAAAATCTTTTTAGAGAATAGAAGTACAAATCACTAACATTCATCAAAAAACGTTATCGACCCTATTCAAAAACTTTATTGCAATGATATTCAACAAAGTTGTAAAATTTCGGAAATATATTATTCATACACATTATTGTGCATGAAAAAGCACTTTGAAATATGAATTACATATTCTTTATGAAAATTCTTCGAATAACACAGAACAGATCTGAACAAAAAAAATCAAATTACTGTATAAAAACTAAACAAATGAAAAAATACAAAAATTGAACAGCTGGATAAAAAAAGTATAATGAATCGAAGAGGTTTTTTGTTAATTCTTCATATAATACTTTGAATGAACCACATGGCCTCAATCGAAAAATGTATTTTCTTGGCTGTAAGCCTATTTTGTTTTATATAAGTCAAATATTACAATGTACAATGTACTCAAAATTATACACTTTAATACAAAAAACCTCTTCGATTCATTATCTATTTAAAAAAAGTATAGAAACGATTTGGTATGTCCTCCTTTTCTTCCTAAGCATCTATTTTTCCGTTCATAAAGTTCACTCAAACTGAATCGCAACACTCTGGAGTATTTATGATGTGTAATCTTCAAAGTTTGACGCTCTTTGAAGAGATAATAGAATATGTAAACATAAATTTTTACATACACGGTTTTATACAAAACAAAATAATAATGATGTAGATAATGTACTAAAAACTAAAAAATAATTCAGGAGGTCCTAGGTAGCAGTCATCACACTACTCTACTCAGCAATCTACGGTATTGATCAGATAAAAAATAATAAAATCGTTGAGCATAGCGTAACCTGAGTAAATATGTGAATACTACGCCCAACGATTTTATTATTATTTTATATGATCAATACCGAATTATTTTTTAGTTTTCAGTACATTATCTTCATCATTGTTATCTTTTCTGTTTCAATGAAACCGTTCAACAATGTTTTTTTACTTACATTATTTTCTAGTTTTTAGTTTCTAAATTTCTTACTCAATTCTTCTCATAGTGTTTGGTTCATTAAGTGCGCCTCAGTATTACAAGGTAATATGTAATCCGCCATTTTGTGGCCGCGGCCATCTTGAATTTGCATATTTTTCAAAGTGTACTACTGTGTGTAAAAAATATCAAATCAATCTGTCAACAGAAAGGGGGTCAAACTTTAATTACTGAAAATGACCCAAACATACAATAAAAACAAACAGGGCAAGCTAAATAAAACTGAAAAATAAAAGTTTTCAATTTTCTCGGAAATTTTTAGGGAGAATGATGTATGCAACCATTTGAACACAGAACTAGACACCTTCCTGAAGCACATCAACAACGTAAGTCATCACATTGATGAAGAGAACCGACACTAAATGGGAAATAGCTGTATACCGAAAACCCACTCACACGGGACAGTATCTGAACCAGGAATCCAATCACCATCAATCGACTGAGAGAGGTATCATCAAGACTCTAGTAGACCGTGCTTTCGGGCTCTATAATACAAAGGAAGGTTTCGAAAAGAAACCAGGCATCATCAAAAATGACCTTCAATGGAATGGTTACTCCAAAATGATGGTGGAACAGACTTTGGCTATGAGATATCAAGAGTCTCACAGGAAAGAGAAGCCTCCACAACCAGTACTTGTACTCCCCTACATCAGAGGATTGTCGGAAAGGATAAGAAGAGTTGGGTCCAAGTATAACATCAGAACCTGCTTCAGATCTGGGAACACTATCCGTAGCAGCCTCACGAAAACCAGGCCACCAAATGCGCGCTGCGATTCCAAGAATTGCATTCACCGTATACCCTGCGGAGAATCATACATCGGTGAAACTAAGAGGCAATTGAAAGTGCGCAATGCCGAGCACAAGAAACACACACAGCGAGGAGACACCAGCAAATCAGGAATAGCAGACCTTGTTTGGGCCCATCAACACAACATCGAGTGGTCCCAAGCTGAGATCATACACAGAGCAGAGCATGTTTGGACTCATCAACATAACATCAAATGATCTCAAGCTGAAATCATCCACAAGGAGGAACACTGGTTTGGTAGAAAATTCAAAGAAGCCGCATATATGTTGTCCAACAACACATTTAGCCAAGCTAGCGTAAATATACGCAACATATGGAAATCTATAATCAAGCGGAATACGACCAACTCCCACCAAACGGTTAGCTCCCGCTAAAACCGATGAAGCGGAGAGATGGAAGAGAGGTGAAAGCACTGGAATGACCTATAAATAGTCAGATCTCGGAGGAATAAGTCTATTCATCACCCGATGATACTCGAATACTAACACTGGATACTAACAATCGAAACTTCGTAAAGTAACTTGGCTTGGTATATTTTAATTTTTATTTCTTGTTAATAATTTTCAATATTCAGCTCGTATTAATAGTTCAATTTTTGATTGTTGCTTGTATTTGCTTGTATTTATTTTCAAGTTTTGATTTGAAAGTGAATATGTTTGAGTCCACAAAGTTGCAAATCAAATGCGTCGTGGGGATGAAATGAGAGGAGGCTTGGTTATAAGTCGGCCTGTCTCGAGTGACGAGTTCACCGATTGTTCATTGGGTTTCAGTGATCAGTTGGTATCAGCATCATAAAATCTGCACGTAATTATTTTCGGTGATAAGTTGGCATATGCCTGTGTAGTAAACGGACAATCTGATGAGTTCACTCGATAAAGTTATTGCGCAATTTAAACTTCCAATGTGAGAGTCCATTTGATAAAAATCATCGTATTTATACATTTTCACGTATTTACATTATATATTATACTTTTCAAAAACTCTAAACTATATGGTATATATGGCAAGAAAAAATCATGCGGAATCTTTTTACAACACCTTTTCCAATTCGCTCACATTTTTTTCTGGATTCATTATCACAACTAGTTAAAACCCTGAAACAACAAGGAAAAATTTGCCAATTTCTCAAATAACAATCTGAAAATCAAATAGCCACAACCCTTAAAAACTTGGGGATTGATTCAAGAAATCATCAAATCTACTTATAACCTCTCAACACGACCCTTCTTAATATTTTTTTCTGATGACGTAACACTCATTTTATAATCTGTTAACACAAATTCTTTTAAATGTTTGACACATATTACTTCAGTCAATCGATTGAATCCAAGGTTAGACCATATTTTTACCGGAGTTGTTCAGAAATGCTAACTCGGTAAACTCATACATATGTTATATCTCGAAACTTTTGAAAGCACCGACTTTCTCATTCTGAAAGTTTCGTAAACCGATTTACTTTACGGTTCATTATTGTCGGTCGTAACTTAATAAATTTGAAAATATCCGGATATTGCATTTGGAAAAGTAGAAACCGGAAAATTGGGTTGTTTTGTTGACAAGTTTGATTTTTAGGTAGAGAAAATGAGGAATATGCTCTGGGTTGTTGTTTGTCAAAGATTCTCATCTGTCTATATAAGAAAATAAAATAGTTCAAGTTTATTCGTTTTCGATTTGAAATAATTATTTTCTAGACATAAAAGAAAAATTATCTATATATGGAAAAGCACTTCTGTACTTAACGTTCTTGAAATATATGTCTGCCGAATAAATATATAGAAATGGATCGTTAATTTGGAAAACAGTTTCAAGAAATATAGGCCCCACAGTGTCTGTCCAATAAAAATATGAAGATATCCGGAAATAAACAGAAATTTCCGGAAATTATTTTTATTTTTTTCTGGCTTTATGTTTTGAAGGATTCGAAAATAAATTGAACTTGTTGTTACTTTTTCTCTGCAACATAACGGTGTTTTCAGATTTGCTATCCGACGTTTCGTCTTCCGGCCACCATCATGAACTTTATTTTTTCTTCTTTCGAATAGAACCAGATTTTTACCTTTTCAATTATGTATCGTAAGTCATCAGTCTTTTTTGTACAATTGAAGATATTGAAAAAAATTAATTCTTATCATAATACGCTTCGAACTTGATGTTTCTAAATTTGACTTTCAATTTGTTACACTCACTGACATTCTGTTATTGAACAAGTTATTGAATTTTTGGCAAAAAATGGTTTTCACGAATGAAGAAAAAAATAGATTGGACATGTTAGGACATCAGAAATGTATTTAAACGTGAATCCCGAAAGAAGACAACCGCATCGAACTATGTTCAAGTTATTGAATCAAAATCTCACCGAGTTTGAAAGGCCCATGAAGAGATACGAATACATTGTGATACAGTTTTTGCCTCTTTTCAGCTTAAGTGTATTGCAGCATCGTTATCGACCATCAATAGTGGATTACATCTTATATCCAAAAATTCTTCATAAAGCTGTTTAAACCAAACCTGTTCACGGAAAGGTTCACTTGCAGCTGCTATGTCAGCTATGAACGCCTTTTGGTTTCATCTCCGCCATGCTCTGCATCATTAGAACTTCTCAGGCCACCCCCACTAGTTGTTATACCGTACGTTATACCGTAATCTGTTGTTCATTCGAATTGTCGAAGTATTCGTTTTACTAGGATACAAATATGATTGCTAGGATCGTCTAAGGCTAAGGAATTAGAAACAACACTGATTTCATAAGTAATGTGTGATATTGTACCTGTAACAAATTTTGAAAATGGTGGTTTTTCAACACAAACTACCACAGGCAATAAGATTATTGGAATGGGTGTCAAAAAAATTGGTACATGAAACGTTATAAGCCCATGAGGCTGCAGTTTTATCCTGAAACTTGGAAGATATGGAAAAGTCACACGGCTCTTAAGCCGCAAGAAACCGCTAGAAAGTACACCTAGAAAGTCATTTAATAATCTAAGATGCTTGCATAATTTTCTCAACTTGCAATGAAACCTACTAATCGAAACTTGTAGAAAACGAACAGATGAATCAATAAAGAATTAAAGACGCATGTTAATTACAGTTCGTCTTTCAACAAGTCACAGAGACGTTAACAATTCCCCTTTCTATCGAAATCCAATGGCCTCTCAATCATGTCCTTTCGAAGCCGACCATAACAAAGTAATAATCTCAGATTTATTGACCGAATGAAACTTTCAAAATCCATGAAAATTCATTTAGTAATAATGATATTGAGAAGGTAGTAATTCACGTAGCCCGAGCAACTGTTCCTCTTGACGTTTTCCTCAAAGACTCGCAACAGGTTTCAATAAGTTCGATCGACGATTAGAGAGCTTTTGAAAAATGTCGAACGCCGTTGTGCGGTGTGTAACAGATTGCTGAACAGGGATGGAATCGGGTGAAAACTGACGAAGCTCGGCCAAATTGAATATCGAAGATATTATTGATAACAAGGTGATGATACGAGATGGTTTATTGGAACTGAATTGTGATAAATCATAGAAGTTATAACAGACACGAATATACGGTTTGAATCGTTTTAAAAATACTTCAGATTTTGATCATCATATTTAGGATCAATACTTCAACCTTTCGTAGGAGTTGATTGAATTTTATTCGAAATAATGGAAATGCGACGGGAAGATATGTAGGTAGGTCTAAAGTGCGTGGGTCTTTTCAACCCTAGAGGATTGATAACCGCGACCAAATAAATCCATGTAATGTAATCTATAGGTGACGGTACAGGTCTAGATTATGAATATGATGCTTCATCATCTTTCAAACGTAAACGGCATGCTTTGTCTTCCGAGAATTTTCCCCATGCAGACGACGATGACCGTAAGTTGGTATGTTAGACAACGTACATGTGATCGGGCTGAACAGAAATTTCGGAATATGTCGAAGAACGAGCATCAAATATGTTCCTGGATCTCATACCACCTAAGTGAATGTTCGACACAAACTCCGCGGTTAAAGCCTTAGATCGCGAAGAGTGAATAACGGACAGTGTAACACAGTGTACGGAAAGTCTTCATTTCAGGTACCTACTCGATCAGTACATACCAATCTTCCTGGTTGAAGTTTATATAATTCTTAAAACCTCAACGAAATGAGCACAGACAGCCAGGTTGCACTTGGAGCACGAACAAATAAAGTGACATCAAGACTGGCCTGGGAACACCGTGACAAACTAAGGAAACTAGCGGACAGGTACATAGACTGACTTGTGCTCTTGCCGAACAGGGAGAACATTTTCCTACAGAATTAAAGAGCATAGAAGTAGTTTTGTGAATAGATAGACAAATTCCACTCAATCTTCTAGATTTTTTAGAAATCAATAGATTTAAGAATTCCGGTAATTTACTAAATAACTCCCGTTGCTAAATATTTTTTCAAATGTAGAAACTGGTACATAAGCACAGGTACACATAAAACATTAAATGGCCAGGAAAAACTCAGGTACTTGAAATGTAGGTACTTCAAATTGTAAAATTAGGTATATGAAGCATTGAATATGCAGAATACAGGGTTTAACTAAATAAGTGCAAAACATTTAAGGAGGTGATTCCTCATCGAAAAAAAGATAGGATCTTTCATATAAAGAATTTTCATTGGAGCATTCCTTGTTATCATACTGCCCCTTAAAGGAGGTACATAAAATTTGTATAACAATTTTTTCACAAGCACTAAAAAGGTTACAATATTCAAATTAACCTGACGTTTTGTACTACCATAAAACCCCATCACTTTTATCTTCCTCTTGAAGATGATCACTTGGTGATCGAAACACGTATCGAGGTGTAAAAATAACGATTTGGTGTTGGGAAAAAACTCCAGTAATATT
>WOGN01009267.1:0-10902 GCA_015342105.1 Leptinotarsa texana | reverse complement strand
GATTTTGAGACAAACAAACATACTCTATTTATATAAATTGTCTAAATTTCGTTCAGAATAGAAGCTTCTCCATATGAAACAGATCATAAATTTTGATGGTGTCAATCTTTCAAATATTTTAGAGCTTCACACCATCGACATCAAACAACTCCTTGCCACTAAATTTCTATAACTCTTTGGAAGTTGTGGCTAGAGTATTGCTAATTATTAAATAATTATACCTATGCTAGGTTACTTTTCAGCATTCTATGTACATTATCTGCTGATTGATTATCAGCATAGTGTGTGAAAGATGTGTCAAAAAAAATGTCTCAATTCTGGTGTGTGGAAAATGTCAGAATTGGAACTTCCATCAATAATTTAGATTTTGAAATTATTTTAGGTCGAGAATGGTGGATCAGCGCCTAGAATTTTGTCATTAGATGATTATTTCATGGTTGAACATGAAAAACAGATTTTGGAAGATGGAAAAACTCAAACAATTAAGGAGATGGTTTATGAATATGAAGCAGAAATGGAGGAATCCTACAGATCCTCACTTTTAAAATCATTCAAGAAAACTATAACGGATGGATATTTTTCGTTTGTTATTGTAGACAATGTAAATGATAAGGTTAAACATTTTGGAGAAATGTGGAGTTTTGCAAAACAAAACGGATTTCAGGTATATTCACGTTTCACATAAAATGAAAGTGACAAAATATTTAATGAAAATATGAGAAAAATTAACTGTTTGATAAGGACGTAGAGTAAATACTATAAACGAACTGTTTGAAATGTTAATAATTGAGGAGGTAAAATACAAAAGGTCTTCGGTCACAATAATACAATTTTTTATTAATTTTTTTAATGGAACACATAAAACTCCGATTACTTTAGTATGATCATATGTTGTCTTGAAACGAATCATTCTTTTGAGCATAACCTTCTAAAAAAGTAAATATCAATTTTTTTAATAAGAGGTTTTGCATGAAACAATAGTATGAAAATGAACTCAATTGTATATAAATAATGGTGAGTATTGGTTTACAAACCAGATCTGTTCGTTTTAATAACATTACAAATCAATTATGCAATAGATGCAAACGCGTCCTATATTAATAATACTTCTATAACCTAAACATTATGTAATAGTGTTATTTGGAATAAAAGTAAAAGAAGCAAATATTGTAGTAACTTGATCAAACATAACGTCAGCTTACTATTTTTAGCCCACATTGGAAATATGTTGTCAATATTAATACACTATTCTAGGAGACCATTGTTTCGAAGTGCAAGAAAAACAAAGAATTATCAAAGTGATATTTTGTATTGACATTTCCACAAAATGATAAAATTTGGTTATTTTACAAAAATTCTCACAAAATTCGTATATTGTTGAAGGAAATGATTCGTTATCAGAACGATAATGCTATATGGAAAATGAAAGGTGAAGCGATTTTCAAAGAGAAATTGTGTGATATTTATGTAAGAAAAAGGATTGACTGACTGAAGTTTTTCAATGGAATCTACTCTTCATGAAGTGAGTGGTGTTTTCAACGAATTAGATGGATAAACGGTGTTGTGCAATTGTGAAGCAGATGAGTTTTTTTTCCACAGTCGTTATAGTGAGCTTTAAATGTTTACGAGAAACTGAATAATCATACGGAAACTCATAAACACAATATTTTATGTACTTGGAGTAAAATCGTCTATGAACATCCAAATTTGTTGATTGTTTTACCAATTCTAAGTATAATTTTCCATGTTTGCTAGTTATAGATTTTAGAGAAAGCAGTTTATGTTTTTACATAATAATACCCTTTGGATTTTTTAGTCATTATGAAAAGTTGCCTGTCATTTCTGCGAAAGAATATACAATAAATAGACGCAATATAATCAATATCTTATGCCTGATGCTCGAAATTACAATACCTGCATGTGTAACTCTGTGATCCCCTTGAATAGGAAAAACTGGTTTGCACAGAACTATTCTAGAAATAATATGTTTTTGTTTGAACTTTTATAATGAAAACAAGCTGTTTTGCATTTAAACGAGATTTTCAACATATTTTTACTATAGCGAATAAGTTTTTTGTATGAAACATTTTATAAACGCAACTAGCATTTGTACAAGGTGATAGTGGTATAACTATCTCAATTTTGAATTTTCTGAACCCTGGGTCCTGCATTTTAGCTCCTCAAATAAATTATTCTTATATCAAGATTTTTCAACCATATTTTTCATTAGGTGCATACATTTTATAATAATCTGTAATACTTTGGAAAAAATACTAAAATAAACAAACCTCACTACATGTTGCGATTAAGTATGTTTGATTGAAAATTATCAAATTATTTCAGGTCTATATTTGCCAGTTGGATTTGGATCCTGTAGTTTGCATAAAACGTAACATTCATAATAGAACTGAAGCCGAAATAGAAGAATGTATTGCTGGTTGGGAGCCCACACCATCTCATCATCCTACAATTGATGCTTCTAACCTTCTACAAGCATCTAGTGCTATTACAGAAGTTGAAATGGAACTTGAAGATAACCAACAGACAGAACAACAAGAAAATGTGCAAAAAGACCAACCACCTCAACAAAATTTCCCAGAAGAAGAAAAGAAGGTTGGAGAGGTAAGGGTAAGAATATCTTTGAAGAAGAATAAATTTTTTTCCTTGTAGGTTATATAGATAAACGTTATTGCTAGTAGTTTTGAGTTTCTGTCTTATGCTATGTCTCTTGATCTGATCTTAAGTTATGATAAAATTATATCAGATCACTGAACAGATGCAAACTGTGGAAACCCAAAATTTGAATTTTGTTAGAATATGTTATATATGTATATTTACTAATGACATTTTTTCACAGCGCTGATTTTTGGTAGTTTTGTTAGATTTCATTTATATTGTGTTTTCAACTGTTGTACTAAAAATTCAGTATCCCCTTAGGACCAAGTAAGAAGCAAATGGGACACTTTCGACTGTTCTAGTAATAATCTCGGTAAGTTCATTAAACACAATGATATTATCGAAAGAAACCTTGAGTTGGTACTAATAGAATGTACAATCAATTCGAACGGTTGGCTCAAACATAGTTAGTTTTACTAGAGTATTCAACATGAATGATAAATTATCATGAATATACCATCTTTGGTAAACTATATGATTTGTTTCGTAAAGGTCACAGACAATCTGAAGTGATCGTAGAATTATCTATAACGTGCACAAAGTTCGAAAATAATGAATGAATATTTAATGATTACAGGTTTTATAAATAATGCGATATTTGGTTTTTACAACTTTGAAATTTTCATCTCACTAGTATTTTGTTTTTTACTTATCCTACAGTTTACCTATTTTTAAAATATATCTACTAATTGAAAAAATTCTTTAGTATAATGTAATCCTGTACTTAGTGATGGTCTAAATATCACTCTATCAAAACTATTTTAGAAAGTTTCTCTTCTTAGAAAGATATTTTTGAATCACGGGGCTCTCTTATTATTGAATTATCATTATTTGACAGATGTTATACAAGATTCATAATTTTTTAACAATTTTTCCTCATTTCAAATGAAAAGTATATGTTACAGCGAGTTGTTCTAAAACTAAATGATTGCTTCCATTCTTAAAATTCTTTATTGGTAGCTTCTTTGACGGAATTTGTTGAAAAACCTATAATTACCTCCCTAAATCACTTGATTTGATCGTCTTTACTTTGGGCGTCCTTGGGTAATATAGATAAGGGTATATTCGCTAAATGTTTATGAAGATCAAATCAAGGGAATTGAATCTAGAAACTGAAGATTGGACTGCAAAAATCTTAACATCCCTGTAGGACAAGCAACTGCAAATAAAATGCCTACAATTTCATATAATGGATCAATTGATTCTGGCTCTGTATGCATTACCAAGAAGAAATCAATATTTTTTGAAAAATGTGTGATGAAATATTATGAATGCAAGACTTGAATGATTTGAAACAACCTGCTTTGAACTGTGAAAAATATATTTCGAATCTGCGTCAATAACGTATTATATAATTTTATTATTACCAAGAAACATCGTGTTTCCATAACAGAAATCAAATTACATTATAGTGTAATAACAGTAAAAAAATAATCAATGAGTATTACGGAAGAGTTCTGCTGAAAAATAATAGTAAAATCTGATATTTGCTAGCTTTTCAGCGTGTACTTCTTCTCAGGTTAGATTTCTTTTATCAGAACTGAATGAAACAACAGATTTGTATAATCTGTCAATATTTTTTTTTCTAGGATTGTATAAATTCTACATTGCTTCTGAATTTTGTAGTTTATACATTCGTTTTATTTTGTCGCTTCTTCATTGGTTTCAATTTTGTGGAAACTGAATCCTATGTTTGTTTTGAGTATTGCCATTGGGAATAAACAAAAAATATGTTTTTTAGGTATTGAATTTTAACATTAACAAGGTAATAAGTAAACAAATTTCTTATATTTTCAATATGATTCCTCCAGGTCAACTTTTCGTCTATAATTAGGCCTAGGAATTTAGCTAGATATCACTATATTTCAATGTTTTGCCATAACCATAATGGTTTATTAGTGAAGCAGAAAGTGATGAATAATCGGCTCCAGATAGCTTCATAATGTAGTTTTAACAGAGAATATTGTTAGTGGTATTTACGGCTTGATAATGAAGAAATAGTTTTTAAACCACTTAAAAATTATGGTTTATAACAAGTTCATTCAACAAAAACCATATATCCAAGTATTATGATCAATCATCTCATCTCTTCTTCATTCATGCAATCATTGGATGTAACTTCATCCACTTTTAATAATAAAGGAAAAAATAATAAATAACCACTCAAAACCAATCAGAATGGCGCAACTTGCAGTCGCTTTCTGAACATTTTTAAATATCTAGGATTTATCTCAGACACTATAGCATATCAAATTATTATACCAATCAAAAACAACTTCAACGCACTATGGAAATTTAAATAGTTATACTCGGACATTGCTTCTAAGTTTATTAGGATTTATAACTTATTTAATACGAGTTGGATAAACTTTTGATCATTTAGAAACATTATGGGTTTTTAATTCACCAGATGCCACATAGAAAAAAATGTGCGGTTTTAAAAAATGTTTTGTAGAAATTCGAGAAAAGCGTTAATCAGCTATCAAGAGTTTCAAACTTTGCTTTGCGATAGCAATGCAATAATATATTTTCAACCTTTGACATATCTCTTGAAAAATTCAACCGAGTTATTACCTTTAACAACATATATGTTCATAAAGGACCTTTGGATCACCTTATTTACATTCAATCGATTAAAATCATTCAGTGAGATATATACAGAAAATCATGGAATCTCTAAGAAATCTATTCAGAAAGGAGTACTGAACAAAACTGGTGAATACTGGACTTTGAAAACATGGCACGCTACAAGTGAAAGATGTTCAGATTGATTCCGATAATAGCAAACAAATGAATCGGTCTTTAGGAAGAATCGAAGAAATGATTCCCAGAGAAGACAATATAAGCAGAGTCAGAACGGAGAAAGGGAAATTTTCCAGACCATTTCAATGACTTTACTCAGTGTCATGTCATTAAGCAAAAGATAAGTACTGGAAGCTATCCATGTGGTAGCATAAGGAGCGTAACAAAATTTATGATTGAGAAAGAAAAGTACCATTCTTCACTGGAATTGGCAGGCAAGTGAAATGACTGACAACTACAAAGAATCATTTCTGGGAAGAATGCTGGATATGAATAGTTAATTTAATACGTACTTCAAATGAATAATATCAGAGTAATTCTGTCGAATAAATAAAGTTATAAAAGGGTATTTATAGAAAGTTCACAGAAACTTTGAGAAAGAAAGAAATTTAATTACATGGATTTTAAGGTATTAATTACAAAACAATACAGTGAGATTATTTTGCAACTCGAAGACAATTTGTACGCCATGACTATGTCAATTGCAACAATTTACTGAAAAGATTTTTATCAAACGAAGGCTTTTCAAACTCTTGTTAATGTATCAAACCCCATTACTGCAATGCATTTACTAGGACGGCTTGGGCAACATTAATGTTGTCATCCAACCTTAGCTTGTTAATCATATTCAATAACACTTTTGTGAAATTTTCACAAAACAATCTACAAAACCATAACCTATACGGAAACTTTTGTATGGTCAAACTGTTGCGGTTTTGTATAACCTGCATTGTGATAATATTGCAGTGTGTTATTGAATATGTGCATATGTATTTTCATCAAGTATTAGTATATGCCATTACACTTGTTAATTTTTATTAACTAACTTTTCCATATATGGCGAAGAACCACTTATTTTTATCGCTTTGAAACCCGTGTGTTTGAATTTAAATACAAATTTGATAAGTCTATTCGACTTAATTGTCACACGATCATTGGCAACTTTTTAGTCCTCGTAAGAAATCTCAGACCGAACTAAAGAATTGACTTGATAGTGAACTTATTTCAAGTTTGATGAATTATTTCATAACTCTTGTCGAACTGAGCTCTATTAGTGTTACAAATGACAGAAGTCGGATATATTTTGTATGGTGAAACAAAATTTTGCAAACCCTCCTTGTAAATTATTTTAATTGTTTTGGTGGCGGGTTATTAAATTGTTGACTATTGGTTGCATAAAAAAGAACCCTTCGTCCTTAGTTTATGGAGGGAGAAATCAATTGGAGGTCTTTCTACCTATATAGAATTTGTTGTTTTTGTTCTTGAAACTGAAGAATGGGCTTTTCAAATAGAATTATCTTTGATCTGTATGTAAATATTTATCAAGGTAGGTTGTATATGATGCACTTCAGATATCACGTTTCCCATCAAAAACGCCTAGAGCCATTTATCAGGTGGCCTCTTCTAGTTCTGAGAACCATCAACGTTTTTGAGAAAGAATTTTAAGAAAAGTAGTTTTTCAATATATCATTTCGAGGGCTTCCTTGAACAAACCACATGCGGGCTACCTTGCTGCCGTTCAGTGACGGCTCGTGCATTAGAGAACAGAGGAGGCTAAAGTCTTAAAGACTATATACAAACAGAAAAGCCCGCCGGAGACGCGAAAATTTTTCGCGTTTAAAGCAAAATACGTTATATTTGCATAAATGCAAACAAAAATTGTGTATTGCCGAAAATTATACGTATAAAACTGACCATTAAAAAAACAAAAACAAAGAAAAAGGGTTGTCTTTGAGGTATTTAATATAAATGAACCCTTCTCAGTCAATAAATAATACTTTTTTCTTCTAATATAAGTTTTGTTAGATTAGGTCATTCAATTTCAATATAGTCTGCGAGAGTCCCGCGTTTTGAAAGGTGAATTGAAAGGTGTATTTTGTAATTTTGGATAGGAAGGAAAAAAATAAAAAAAGAAACTAGAAGTAAACGTAACATTCGTTCTTAACCAAGACGATAATAGCTGTTGCTATATTTTGTTTGCTAAACAATTTTAATTTACAAGACGAAAATGTATGCTCCTTAGATTTAAAATGTCTTTCTGTAGAACGAGGTAATTTTTTTAAATCGGAGTATCCAATTTAGACCACGTTTGGTAATCTGTTTGTACTAAAAATAAAACACAGGGCCAACAAAAAAGTTTTTCTTGTTTAATGGAGCCGGTTAACCAATGGCATTTATCGTACCAACTAATATTACATCCTCGATTTTGTCGATTATCTGACCCTTTAATTGAAATCAAATTTGGTTGATGCCTTCCCAGAGTTTTAATAATTTGAAATTTATTATAAGATAAAGACTTAAAATTATTTGTCAGTAACTAATCGACTATATATATCGTCAGATTTTTTAGTTTCGTCCAACTTATCCACCATAAATGAAGAAAAAAAACTTACCGAAAAGTGAAAACCTGAAAACACCTTGAAGTTGAAAGAAAACACTTAAAAAAAACACTAAAAATATTACCAAAAAGCACTGCTATAATACAATACTGCCTGTTTTATACACAAATAACAAATATTAAGAAACACAAACGATTTACCAAAATATTTTTCAGTCCCGGTCCGTCACGGCATCCCGACCGAATAATTGAATAAAATAAAAAACGCACTCGTACACTGAAGGAGGGAGACCAACTGGAGGCTAGCCTCCTCTAACGCTATAATTTCTGCAACAACTAAAATTAGAAATCGGGACGTATGTCGCTGGTTGAATCGGTCTCGCGGAGCTTGTGTTTTTTAAAACGGATGGAGGCTTGGCTCCTTTACAACTTATGACAATTATTATTTCGGGTTGATGGTTTATTTGTTATTCGTTCATGTGCGATGCGTTTGAGGTTTGTTGATGCAGGATACACTTCTACGTGATAGTCTTTTTTCGGGCATATTATGTAATTTATTGCGATGAATAGCCTCAAATTTTATGGGAAGGCTAAGCCTCCTCTGACGATCCGCCAACGCTGTCGTTAAACGTTGCGTTAATTACTGCTCAGTGCGCCTGTACTGGTGAAAATATTGAATTTCAAATTATTTTGAAATTTTGTCAGTAACTTTTGAAAACGATTTGAAACATGTATTTCCTATTGCCAGACATTTTTGTTATTGACAATTATGTGCCAGATGCTATTTTTAATTAAAAAAATTAAACATTTTAGTTTGGTTGTAAAATATTTTTTTATTCATATATAAACAATTGCAAAATTTATTTGCCTGACAGTAATTCTATTGATTAGTCAACATTCAGATGACGTCAGTACCAAGTCACATGTTCGCGTTCGTTGTCGTATTTGAGGGTTTACAGTGAAATATTAATACAATAACGGCTAATAAAATGCAATGTTTGTTATGTGTTAAATTTGATTTACAAACGTAATAGCTAAGTATCATAATATATCTGTCAATAATTGCTTCATTGACAAATCTTCCTAATACATCTAGGTCTCTACTGTGGTTGCCAAATACTTCAATAAATGCGAGGTTTTTCTAGTGCATCTTTTTTCCTCAACGTAATTACCAAATGCTCAGTTGGTGTGAGAGAGTGCCATATGATGGCACTCTCTCACGCCAACTTTGAAATCCCGCCTATCGTGGATCATCGGTCAATAGACACAAGTTATTTCAAAAAGTATACCTCACGATAGACACAAGTCTTGAACTGGAAAAATATATGTTATATGGTATGGGCTGCTTAATTCTTTGAATGTCAACGATGTTTGCTTCTATTTTCAAAAACTTATCAATCGAAAAAATCTGCTGGTAATTTAGAAAAAATGCGCAATTTCGATTCATCAAGCCTACCACTATGTAAAGCTGAATTTATATATGATTTATTCCAAGTGAAGTACGTGCCAAAGTTTTGGAGAAACACTTGCTTGAAAAGTTCAACATAACTATCACCGACAGCTTCCAGTTGGGTCATCAGTGACGATAAATACGATTTAGTCTAGTTTGCTGTGGAGCAATTTCCAACATGAGTTGCAGATATTGTAAGAAGTAAAGTATTATATAAGTGTTATTTACAAATGACAAAAAGAGTAACTTAATTATTAAAATGTATATTTTGTAACAGAACTTACACTAGTAGACAACAAAAACACTACCAAAGAATATGATGACGATGATAATAATTATAATGATGAAAGCAGTGACGATTGCATCACTTTTTTGTGACAATTAATATGGAATGAAAATATTCGCTCCAGTTTCAAATGTATTGTAATTAGCAATTAAGTATATTCATAAATAAAAATATACATTTTGATACCACTCTTATGTCATTTTATCTTGTCTTTTTTCTGTTATTATTTAATTTAGTTACAAATAGACTTTGGTAATTCAAAGAAAAACATAAATTTTAACCTACTCAAAAATAGTATATTCAGGTATTTTTTATTATTTTGTATAAAATTTTAATATTTTATTTTTTCAAAATCAAAAAATTCAAATAACATGTAACATAATATAATACCGTGATGTTCCACAGAATTAATCTGGATGTTGTCTAAAAACCGAATTAATGTCTGGCAAATTAATTTTGCACTTTTTTATATATAAATAAAATAATAAGAAACTTACAGCCATACTAAAAAAAAATATTTGTAATAAATAGCAATCTGGCAAAAAGACATCTGGCAATAAGAAATTCATGTTTCAAATAGTGTTCAAAACTTACCCACACCTTTACAGGCGGGCCGCACAGTAATGAACTCAACGTTCACTGGTAGCTGAAACGCTGTTCGCAGGTGAATTAGAAATTATATGTTAAAGAACAAGCTTTCTTAAAATTCTTGTTTTTCTGGCGTTGCTATGTTTCATGCCATGATGGATTTTGTCTACCTATCTATCAGTTTAGATAATTGAGAAACCCAAATGAGTTTTCAACTGATGTGTATCATTATGAAAGGTTGGCTCAAACGTAGCTAAATGATAATTATCCAACCCGGTGGATAGGCAAAGGTAGTCCCTTTGAATGATCCACTAGATTACCTGATATGGAGCCCTTATTTCTTTTTGGGGATTAAATCTAAAGTAAACATTACACAGTCTTTCTGACAGCTCATGGTTAGAGTAAGAGATGCTCCCAACGAAATTACTCCAGAAACATTCCATAACATAAATGAAATTTTAACTGGCTTAATCCTCTGAGAAAAATCAAGTTATACAAATAAAATATTTTCCATATAGAATAAAATAACTTAATAATAATATTTTTTTCATTGCAATACGATCAATGTGGACACAGCAAGAGTCAAACTTTCGAGAAGTTGATTCTCATTTACCCTAAAATTGTACTGATTTCAACAATGGTTGATTTTTCCAATTGAAATACAATAATGTTTCATCATTAACTTACATTAACTTACAGTTGAAAATTACATAAAGTAAAGATTTGTTTTTTAAATATTCATGATGAACAGCATTTATATAT
>WOGN01009265.1:0-10903 GCA_015342105.1 Leptinotarsa texana | reverse complement strand
AATATTTCTCGATTGCGTTACTCCAAATTTGGGTGACATGCGATAGAAGGTCGCCTGTTGATCTGTTTCCGTCCTGTGTCGGTAAAGAATGAAGATAATGTCCAACATACAACTTAACAGCCCTAGTTGTGGTTCCGTATTGTGTGCAGCAGGAAGGTTTTCTTTGCGCAAATTGAGTAAAACTACTTCAATCTACACCAAGTTTAAAATTAATGAAATTTTACTAAAGAAGAGCTAGGTCAGCATGACCAACGGTCAAGGTTGTTGTTAACTCTGTACCGCTACACGTCTAAATTAGATGCCAGCGCCATGGTGGTGAAAGTGCAAAACACAGATGTCTACATTGGATCTAGGTTATACGTTAAATTACATCTGTGAACCAGTGTGTTTTTAGCCTCTGTTTTAAAATGGTTTTAATATTTCATTGGATTCATCACTTACGTTCCTAAACTACTTACCACTACAGCTTTGAGTTGACTTTTTTGCGAAAAACAATAACCTGTGATATTATTGACGTCAAAGGTTATAATTCTTTTTACTGTGTGTGCCAGAAAGGTTTTCTTTTTCCAAATTGTGTAAAACTTATTCAATTTATACCATGTTTGAAATTAATGAAATTCTACTGAGGATGAGCTAAGTCAGTATGACCAACTGACAGAGCTGTTAACTCTGTGCGTGTTAAAGACATTTTCTGAGGCGTTTTCTGTGATTCAAATACATTCATTTTGGCGTTGAAACGACGACGTCACATCAACTATGATTTGAAACGTATTCATGAGGATTCAAAACTAGCGTGAGGTTGGTTTTGGAACGGAATTTGACGTTACGTTACGTCAATTGTCAGTTTCTGCTTCATTTTGATCGATACATTTTAAAGTGCTGAAAACTTTTTATCAAATACGTTGTAAGGATGTACACAATGAAGCTGAAAAATTATTACTTGCACAAGTCATTCTAATTGAGGTTAGAAAAAATTGAAGTTTGTTTTTATTATTGAATTTGACATCTGACAGAAAGTGAATCAGTCGCTAACACAGTAGTTTCTACAATGACCAAGGTCATGGCTGTTAAATTCCCCCCTATGCCCCCTCCCGGGATGAGTGCCCTGAAGTAGGAGCTTCCCCCCATTTGTTAGCGAGGAGAACCTACTACCCCACTCCTTCCACCCCCGCTCTCCGAGCGGTCCTCAACTTACTTATGGCACTTCAGCAAGATTGACATCTATCCTCATTTTGGTAGAAAGTCAGCCTTTAGGTGCTTTTACTTTCTTATCGAATCATTATTTTATCTGACTATCCCTAACTGAATTTAAGCATGGGGGTCCCCAAAAACTAACCGGCGGCGGGCGTTCCTTAATAAGAATACTATAATCGCGGTCGATTTTTTCTGGTGGTGAACTTGCTGGAAGAAAATCTATTTAGTATGCTTACCGGAGTCGCCTTACGGCGACTCGTGGGGGCGGTCTCTGATTCTGCTTCGTCGGCCTTGGATGTTTGTATCTTTCTCGGAACCTGGGGTCATCCATGTTCAACGCATCGTGTAGATCGCGGAACGCTGGATTTGAGTGCGATCTGATTCTATCGAACGTGCTTTCTACATGTTCTCTCATATACACGTCCACATATTGCGTGTCCAGGTCTAGGTCTCTGTATATGAATCTGTTGGGTATATAGTAAGGGGCGTTTACAGCGGCCCTTACGCTCGCATTCATAAACGATTGGATCTTCTTTCTGTGTGTCTGCGCACACTGGCCCCAGGCAGTGCATACATACAGTATTATTAGTATGTCGCTTTGTTTGTCCACGGAATCTCTTGTCCGTGGCTGTTAACTCTGTACCGCAACACGTTTGAATTATATGGCAGCGCTATGGTGACTAAAGTGCAAAACACACATGTCTACATTGGATCTAAGTTATATGTTCAATTATGTTTGTAAACCAGTGTGTCTTGAACCTCTGTTTTAAAATGGTTTGAATATTTTTATTCGGTTGACTTTTTCGTGGAAAATAATGAAAACTGATGTCACAGGTTAGAGATCTTTTTGCACACAAGAACAATTGTGGGACGTATAGTATTGATAGTTTCAACTTAATTCTGAATAGCTCATATTTGAATCGAGGAAAAGTGACAACTAACGAAACTTACAACAATTCACTAAAAAAATTGATATAACAACGACATAAATAAACACTCATGATTGACTACTGAGATAAACAATGTTTTTGTTCCTAGTTGACAACATCGACACCAGGGGGAGTATCGCTTGTCAGTAGAAAATAAAAGTTAAGAGCTAGTTACTTACTTTTTCTGAAATATAAATTAAAAATGGCAACAACCAACGCAGAGCAAAGTAGTACTCCGACACACAGCCATACAGATCCTTTCGGCGACGTTTCCATGAAATGATCTGCGGTCAGCAGACCGGCCAGTCCCAAAAGAAGGCCGGAATGTAGTCCGGTCATGAAGAGTCCAACGTACTGTACCAGCGTCGTTATTAAACCAAACAGAACGCCAGCAAGTAAAGATACCCCTGAAAGAATAATAATAAATATGAATTATGCGAGTCTGCCTCTCAAATACCCATCGGTATCTATTACAGCGTAGGCAGATATTGCAGTCGGAGGAAACTTTTTTCTGTTCAAGCTTTCGAGGCTTTATTAGCTCTTCTTCAGGAACTGAAAAATTATGTAACATCCAAGCCGCAAAAACATTCGAAGTTATCAAAACATTACTGATAGATGATAAAATCCACGTGTGTAATTAATATTACTGTAGTCTTTTCCCAACACCAAACCGTTATTTTAACACCACGACACGTGTTTCTATCACCAAGTGATCAAGAGGAAGATCAAGAAGTTTGATCTTACTTTTGAAGTTTGATCAAACCTCTTGATCTTCATCTTAAAATGATCACTTGGTGACACGTGTCGATGTGTTAAAATAACGGTTTGGCGTTGGGAAAAAACTCCAGTAATATTCATTACTACATTACTAATATTCATTCACACTCAAACCTCATAATATTCCAATCAGCTATTCCTTTGTATAATTCACAATGAAACTAGAACTATTTTCAAAACCTGTTTTATTTTGATGTCACATTAAAATGTTTCTCGAAAATAAAATACCACTTGCTGATTCGGGGAACCTCGTATTGGCTTAGAATTAATAAATGCTGTCTTAAGTTATCAGCCCTTTCATATTGTGTTTGGTAATTTCCACTGTTCACAGTCATTTAATGATTATTATAGAGAATAAACTTAGTCATCAGTGAATTTTAACTCTTAAACAATGGAACAGCAGCTTGATAATCAAAATAGGAGATCTAGTGGGAAAACAATAATTCTGGCAACACTGAAAACGGCGCTTTTCTCGTGCGATTTCTTCTTCATCTGCAGTAGATTGATAAGCAAGATTTAGCGGTCTAATTGTACTATGGCTGTGATGAATATTGCTAACTTTACTTCTATTACGACATAAAAATTATTTATTGTGTGCTATCATCTTGAAATAATGCAATTTTCATCTCTACGATGGTTAGGCCATTCAAGTAGGTGATACATTAATCTTCCGCCTTCAGTTTACAAGCGAAAAATCGATTATTAAAATAGCAAAGACAGGTTAGGTCGACCAATCTAGTTTGATTTACGAATAAAATACTCACCCTCGTTTCCATATATTGGCAGAAGATCCCCCTGCTGGCATATCAAATAAACTATACTGGATGCAAAAATGAATCCAGTTAGAAACATAATAGTTTTGAAGAACCGATAACCTGCAACAAAAGTGAATTGCAAAAAATTTTACTGGTGGGCAAAAATGAGTGTTGTTAACTATTCCGTGAAACAAAATAACACCGGCAGCCGCTGGTCTTTGTCAATCGACTGAGATTTGGCGTTTTTCGATCGTTCTAGATTGCCGGGTCGCTTCGAGAGACTTCCCTACCCAGAGACTTCCATTACGATATATAAACACTACCAACAAGCAGATGTGGCAAGTCCAGTTGAAAGTGCGGTACGAAGTGATCTAATGAGGTGAGTATTAGTAGGAAGTTTCAGTTGAAGTGTTTGTATTGCATTGTCAACGTAACAGTGAAATGAAGTAGAGTTTAATTGTACAATGTAGTCAACTATTGTCAAACCCACAGGGAAACTACATCATCATCAAAATAACCCTACCACTGAAAATCATCAAAAACTTTGTTGGTTCACTTCCAATTCGTGGCGTTACATTCAAGATATATCTTAGATCTTGAATCGATTAATTTTCTAGTTTGCTTTTCCTCACACGGTTACTGCACCAATTTGAAGTTAAGAATTGAATATGACTGCAAAATGAAATATAGGACGATATACATAATTACCGTCCCCTTTTCCAGAGTCATTATTTTCATTACTTTTTGAACGGCCCTCGTAGATTCGATCTAATCGCAGTTAGTCTATACAAAAAATATGATTAATAATTTTATACGTAATCAATCTGGATAAATTATACATCTCTTCTCATAAGTCATCAAATGATATCTAAAAGCAATAACTCGCGAAAGACATAAAACATAACGACCTAAGAGTTGAAAACACATCACAAAGAAACTATGTTGCTTCAATTTATTAGTATTGTTGATCGAAATAGATCTTTGTGTTTATTTCGAATTTGTTCATTTATTGTTATTTGTATAACAATCTGTTGACAAAAACGAACTGTTTTCAAAGATCTATTCCATGAGAATATTTGTTTTCAACACAATATGGAAGAGAAGGCCATATATTTTGACATTAAACTCGAATTTTCGACTCTAAACACGAAATTTCGAAATTAATATCGAAATTACAACTTATACCTGAAGTTTTCACATTAAATCCACCTAACTGTTACCAAAAAGGAAGAAGTTAACAAGGTCTATGGAAAGAAAGAAATTCATTATATGTTGTTGGGGTTTATCCCCTTGAATTAGAACTCCAATTATTCTAAACCAAGAAAAACTCCAGTGTTTGCTGTCTGTATTTATTGTTCACTTTCTTAGATTATTAAAACACAACCTTCGTGGACAGTATGCTATTTTACTCTGTTTGAATCTCACAAAATGTTCTTATTTTTATCGAAATTTTCCATAACCATGAACACATCTTCATTCAAATCAGTTCATGAGTATTTCAGATGCTGGCTGTAGCAACAATAGCACATATCTCGTGACGTCACACAAGCTTTCGATGAACGCGTACATTTAAAGTCGCATATCTTGATACAAGAGAAGGCTGTTTACCATTATATGTTTGGATGACAAGCACTGACAAAAAACACAAATATATTAAATTAGATTCGT
Organism: Leptinotarsa texana; assembly: GCA_015342105.1. Taxonomy (NCBI): domain Eukaryota; kingdom Metazoa; phylum Arthropoda; class Insecta; order Coleoptera; family Chrysomelidae; genus Leptinotarsa; species Leptinotarsa texana. The sequence continues at coordinate 5,580 of WOGN01009265.1, read as the reverse complement.
AATGACTCTAATATTCAGATGAAATAGTTGTAGAATTAAAAAAAATGTGAGGAAGCTTATTTGATAGGCGAACAAAATATTGTGAACTCAAATGAAAATATATTGATAAATGGGTGAGCAATAATTAAAATGTTAAATATACACAAACGAACAAAAATGAAATAAAACAATCAAGATAAATGATGAGAATTAAAAAAAATATGTGAAGCAGCTTTCAATCCAAGTTACTTTACGCCGTTTTACAATCGAATTTTTTGCATTCATTTCGGATTACAATCATTTGTTTGCTTAACAGATTAGCGTTCTTATAATTGTTTTGAATATTTTTACCGATTGTTTATTCATTTTTTGATATATTTCTTTTTGTTTTAACTAACTCATCAGAATTCATCAGCAATTATCCTGTATATCAAAAGTGATAAAACCATATCAAAGTAGAGTATTCTCATTTGATTGAAGTTACAAAATTATGTACATGATTTAAATTTTCCAGATGATTCCCTTATTTTGCCAAGTAATTCCTTCTCGTGTACAAGATCACATAAAACAATGAATATTTCACCATACGTATTTTATATTTTGTTGTGTCCCATTATTTTTTCATGGTGTCTGACAGGTTGATGCTGAAGGTGTCATAGTAAATTCAACATTCACCCTACTTTCAGGAAGTTCCAGCTGTAGTCATCGCCTTATCATCAGTGAAACTTCTTCTACGATGGGTAAATAACTAAAAGTGATTTGCATATATAGCGAATAGCAATGGCCCAAGAACCGGCCCTTGTGGAACTCCAAATATGAGTTACTTAGCTGTACTCTTCTCGTTTTTTGACATGTTCCCCATCGTCTCTAATTACCAAAGAAATACTATTCCTTCGAATAGTATCAGAAATTGTTTTTATGTAACTCACCTAAAAACGTATACAATATTCCAAAAATGATATAAATAGAAAAGATGGCTGCCACTTTGGGATCATATTGCGTATCAACGCGTGTGCAAGTTTCGACGTATGGGCCATCCGGGGGGATGAGTCCGGGGAATGCAGTTCCATTCGCTCTGGGAGGTACCAGGGAGCCGGGACGGGCTCCACTAGCCATCCTCTGGTGTCTGAAAAAGAAGTAACATGAAATAAGGGAATTCAATTCCAATTCGATGATAAAAATGTAGTTAGGTCGTATTCAAAAAAATAATGGGCAAACCGGAAGAATTTTCTCCAAAAAAATTAAAGAGCATATACGAGGGTGGTCGCAGAAGTACTCGGTCAGACCAAGAGATGGCGGTAGTTGTTTGAAAAATATTACTGTACTTATTAGAAAGTACACAACCTATAAAGTATATGTTTCAAGTTTGAAGACGCTTCGTTGTTTAGTATGTGTTTAGCAGCCATCAGTAGCGAACGTTTTCGGTGAATTTGTGAAAATGGAGAAAATTGGTTATCGTTATGTGATACAATACTTCTATTTGAAAGGTCTCAGCACAATCAATATAAAAGCTGAACGGGTGGGTCTGCTCCTTCGTTTACAACATTAAAATATTGGGTAGCAGAGTTTAAACGATGCTGCAGGAGCGGCCAAGACGAGCGCCGCAGTGGTCGACCAAATTAGGTGACGAGTCCAGAAACGGCGAACAAAATCCACAAAGCAGTTCTGAATGATCGTCGACTAAAAGTGCGCAAGCTAGCAGACTTAGAAGGCATTTCAAATAGTGCGGTACATCGTATATTATCTGAAAATTTGGACGAGAGAAAGTTGTGTGCAAGATGCGTGCCGCGATTGCTCATACTCGAGCAAGAACAGTGCCGGGAAGATGTTTGAATTTAGTGTTTAGCGAAGTTTCACAGCAACATACCCATGGATGAAACAGTTCAATTACCAATTGAATGCAGCATAGTTGCCCAATGCAAACAAAATGAGTTAACAAATTTCAAAGTTTGCATCAAATTGATCTTCACAGGGCTGCTTTTTCTCATTATTTCTCGTTCGCTTTTGTTTGCGACCCCTGTGCCATACATAGGATACGCCCGATAAAGTATTACAAATCCGCCTGTAGGTGCCGTGACAAATTATAAGGAAATTACAAAATTTTGTTTAAGTTACTACCATTAGGAAACAGTAAAGCTAAAGGAAAAGATTACGACAGACAAAGAGTAAAGTAATTCCAATTTCTGTCACACATGAAATTCCGAGAACCCAAAATATTCAGGCGTCGCGACGTTTCTATCGCCAAATTGTACGTATTTTCGAGTTCCGTTCGTGCGTTTCTCATGCTTCACGTCTCTTGAACTAGTCGATTAAAATTAACAATTATTGTAAACAACCTTATCTCCTCTCTATCGAAAACTTTGGGTAATAAACTCGGGTGAATATCCTAGCGAAAGAGTCAAGACATAACGCTACTGAAGTTCTTTGTCCTCTTTAAGAAGCATCCCATTGTATAATAATTGTAGTATTTCCGGTACGGTAACATTTCAGTTCGAATTTATTTGCAACGGGTACCAGTTCATGCATTTTTCATGTGCTCAGGGCAGGGCTTCACACCTGGGATAATTAATATCACCTTTCTGCAGAGGTGAATGGAGCACCGCCGAATATCACAAAAGTTAATCTAAGAAGTATTATAACACTTTATTGTGAAATTTTCACCGGATTGTTTACGAAACTGTAATACGTTTTTCTTAGGCGTGTTCATGTAATTATGAAGCTATTGTATACTGAAAGACGTGTTGCGGTTTTGTCAATTGAACATGCCTAAAGAAGCTATCCTACAGTGAAACACGTATGTTTCACTATACAATAGCTTCCTCAGTGAAACATACGTGTTTCACTATACAATAACTTCCTCAGTGAAACACGTGTTGCGGTTTTGTGAACTGAACACGCCTAAGGAAGCTATTGTATAGTGAACCACGTGTGGAGGTTTTGTTAACTGAACATGCCTAAAGAAGCTATCGTATAGTGAAACATTGAACATGCCTAAAGAAACCATCGTATAGTGAAACACATATGTTTCACTATACAATAGCTTCCTCAGACGTGTTCATATCATTATGAAGCTATTGTACAATGAAACATGTATGTTTCACTGTACAATAGCTACCTCAATGAAACATACGTGTTTCACTATACATTAGCTTCCTCAGGCGTGTTCATGTGGCTATGAAGCTGATGTTTCACTATAGGAAGCTATTGTATAGTGTTTCTCCTAAGGAAGCTATGGTATAGTGAATCACGTATGTTTCACTATACAATAGCTGTGTCAATAGCTTCCTCAGGCGTGTTCATGTGACTATGAAGCTGATGTTTCACTATACAATCGTATAGTGAAACACATATGCTTCACTATACAATAGCTTCCTCAGACGTGTTCGTGTTATTATGAAGCTGTTGTATAGTGAAACACGTGTTGCGGTTTTGTGCATTGAACACGCCTAAGGAAGCTACTGTATAGTGAAACACGTGTGGAGAAACACATATGTTTCACTATACAATAGCTTCCTCAGACGTGTTCATATCATTATGAAGCTATTGTACAGTGAAACACGTATTGCGGTCTTGTAAACTGAACACGCCTAAAGAAGCTATTCCATAATGAAATACGTGTTTTGGTTTTGTTAACTGAACACGCCTAAGGAAGCTATTGTACAGTGAAACACGTATGTGTCACTATACAATAGGTGCCTCAATGAAACATACGTGTTTCACTATACAATAGCTTCCTCAGACGTGTTCATGTTATTATGAAGCTGTTGTATAGTGAAACACGTGTTGCGGTTTTCCTAAGGATGCCTAAGGAAGCTATTGTTTAGTGTAACGCGTGTTGAGGTTTTGTTAATTGAGCATGGCTATAGAAGCTATTGAATAGTGAAACACGTATTGCGGTCTTGTAAACTGAACACGCCTAATAGAAGCTGTTGCATATTGAAACACGCATTTCTGTTTTGTACAGTGAAACACGCATGTTTCACTATTCAATAGCTTCCTCAATGAAACATGCGTGTTTCACTATACAGTAGCTTCCTCAGACGGGTTCATGAGATTATGAAGAAGCTGCTGTATAGTGAAACACGAGTTATGGTATTGTTAACTAAACACGCCTAAGGAAGCTATTGTACAGTGAAACACGTGTGTTTCACTATACAATGGCTGCCTACATGAAACATACGTGTTTCACTATACAATAGCTTCCTCAGGCGTGTCCATGAGATTATGAAGATATTATATAGTGGAACACGAGTTACGGTATTGTAAACTGAGCACGTCAAAGGAAGCTATTGTATTGTGAAACACGTATTGCGGTTTTGCTAACTGAGTACGCTTAAGGAAGCTATTGTACCAGTGAAACACGTATGTTTCACTGCAGATTAGCTTCTTCAGTGAAACATACGTTTTTCACTATACAATAGCTTCATCAGGCGTGTTCATATAATTATGAAGCTATTGTATAGTGAAACACGTATTGCGGTTTTGTGAACTGAACATGTCTAATAGAAGCTGTTGTATATTGAAACACGCATTCCTGCTTTGTACAGTGAAACACGTATGTTTCACTATTCAATAGATTCCTTAATGGAACATGTGCGTTTCACTATACAGTAGCTTCCTCAGACGTGTTCATGAGATTTTGAAGAAGCTACTCGTGAAACAACTCGTAAAACACAAGTTGTAAATTGAACACGACTAAGGAAGCTATTGTATAGTAAAACACGTGTTGCGGTTCTGTTAACCAAGCAAGCCTTTTATTTTGTAGAAATTCATATTGAATATAGAATGAAGAAAATAACTTGTGTCTAATTTATACTGAGTTTATTATTTGTTAGGACCGGTTTCGGTTTATTAGACCATTTTTAAGTAAATAATAAATATTTGAAAATTTTATTGAAGCAACGATAAAAATAAAATAAAAACAACAATAGAAATTAATTGGCGCTCCGGGGCGACTTCAAGTCAAGACAAGCACCTAAATATACAATGATAATGTCAGGTATCTGTAATAGAAATCCTCCTTCAAGATGCCTTGAAAACGTGATCAAAGTTATCTCTATCTCAATAGAGAAGAAATTTCAACTTGTTACATCTGTGAATCAACGTTTGAAAGTGAAATATTTTTTGGGCGAGTGTCGTATACACAGACAAGAGATTGTACATAATACGACAGAATATTTAACAGTGTTACGGAAGGAAGAGATAAATAATGGAATATTACTATCAACGCTGGTGTTCCTCAGGAAGCCGTATTGTCTCCAACCCTCTTTTTATTTTATATCAATGACCTTTTGGAAAAAAACAAGAATCCAATATATTGCTTTGCTGACGACAGCACGCTTGTCTAGTCATTCTATTTGGATTCCAGGACATCGGCTATGAAAGCACATCTTCACCGGCAGCAGAAAATTGCATATCTTAATGGGGATCTAGAAATTGGGGTGAAATTAACCAGGTTCAACTCAATGCTACAAAAACCTAGGCATCGGTTTCTTCTTCTTCTCTAATTTTATGGACGTTGCTTCCCATTAGGGCGCATTTGTCCAGGCTCCTCTTGTCAAATTGACGTCAATTTGACAGAAGCTTTGTCGGGGGGGCGCA
>WOGN01009264.1:0-10903 GCA_015342105.1 Leptinotarsa texana | reverse complement strand
ACTTTATAGTAGAAGTGACAACGCCGCTTCGTCTGGAATATTTTAGGCGTGTAGGTCATATTTATTTATGCATACTGTGAAATTTTCAGGTTGATCCGTTGAATAGTTTGTCAGAAACGGCTAATTAACGCTCATCATGAAAAGCCCTGTATGTATCATAAGGGTGCTTCCATTTTCAATAGGTCACACATTAGATTTTGTCATAATTCATAATTATCTAGCAAACTCAAAGAACGGATGGAGAAAAAGATTAATATTTCAAAACTAATTTGAATTGGTCAGAAATATGTTTTCGATATTTGTTTTTAGTGCGAGTTTAATATTAAATAATTATCGGCGACTATCACACGGTTCGCAATATTTCTGGGGAAGCAATTTCGGCGGGTTTCGCTTCCTGCAAAGATCACCTGCCCGAGGCAAGCGTTCTCGCAGTTAATTGAGTCCTTGAATCGCTAAATGCTACCCGGTAATGATTTCCTGCTAATCCTGCTTAGTGCGCGATCTCGCAGCAGACGCACACACTCGTCAGGCGGTCCCACAGCCATGGAAGCCGGCCAACCGCCAGCGTCGGTTTTTCTTTCCTGCTACGCCATTTGTCTGCTCGTGACTAATAGAATCGCGAGTGAGGTTAAAGTCCTTACACTCCAATACGCTGTTTGGAAAAGACGCTGAACTTCCGGTCTGTCGCACATCTACCGTTAGATCGTTTGCGAGCACAGAAAGAAATGCTTTCCGAAGGTCTGTCATTTCATTTCTATTATCTAAGACTCGTCGAGTTGTCTTCGGTTACGTTTTCATTGTGAAAGAACCTGTCTTCGATGGATTGACCTATTTATTTTGTGGAATTTCATATTAAATGTAGGATAGACATTAAACCATTGTCAGTTTTACTTGAGAATGGTTTAATTAGCTGAAACCGGTCCCAACAAATAAAACACTTAGTGAAAATTAGAAAAAAGTTATTTTCTCTATCCTATATTGAACATTTACCTGACTTCAAAATCTATTAGTTACAAATATAATTGTTTATATGATTTTGAAAATGTGCTGTGCCGGCTCTGTTTATGAGTGGAAGAAATAATATCTTCCCAACCTCGGGTGATTGTCTATTGTTCTGAACGAAGCCTATAAATAGTTTAAATTTTCCACAGATATTAAAAATGTACCTGTAGGCAATAAACCGAACGCGTTCGATGGTGACATACTTCGCGATTTCCGAGCGATTTTTTCATTTTTATGCCAACCCCTACATTTAAATAGAACGTGACAAGAGTTTGCGATTTTCAACAGCGGCGATTTCTTACAGCTGACCGGTCATCGGATTCCGAGCGACAATCGGAGGGCAAAAGCGACCAAGTAGAAGGAAAATCCAGATAAACGAATGGGACCCGACAGTGTTGGCTATTTCCGAGCGGTTTTTCAGTTGCGATTCGACCATGGAAGTGGTAACTTTAATTCATAACGTAGAAAATCACCCTTGTTTGTGAGACAAACGCGACCCAGGTTTTGCCAACAAACTGGAAAAAGATAAAGGTTGGTGGTAAGGGCACTTGTATAACAGAAACCGTTATTTCCTGGTTTCTCTTTCGGTGCTGGACGTACCTCCTTGTGTGACATCTTCCAGCAAGAGCCCTTTCTGCTTTCTATGTGCAAAAAGATACCATCTTCTGATGATGAAATATCGCAGCAGCGGCAGACTTCCTAATGGTTACTTTGAAGGCGCGAACGATATTAGAGGACGACGAAGGGATACTCCAGTCAGAAATCCGGACAGCTAGGAAATCAATCGGAAATCGCGGACACTGTCAGGTACTCACTATAGCGATTTTCACTCAGCAATTTCCACTCGGAAACCTTGCTGGAAAAAATCGCTTGAAGATCGCAGATTATGTTACTGGCCTAGCCTAACACAGAAAGCATCTTGAATTTTTATATTGAATAAGATTTGTTTTCCCAATGTTTACTCTAGATAACAAACATGAAGGGTTTGTTTTATTCTACAAGCAGTTATTTTCTATTTGCTTTATTTTAACGCTTTATTTTTTCAGTCCATTGTATTTAACACTTTTAAAAACGTCTTTCATCTGTTTTCAAATGATCTTTCACTCTGTCTTTACCTAACAGAATTTATATTTGAAATGTTTATTTTCTGATGCTCTTTTTCCTTCATTTATTCTATGCCTATCTGTTTTCACTCTTCATACTTCTATTCAAGTATCTGACCATACCCGTTTTCTGTTTCACGTCTGATTTTGAAACCAGCTAAACCCTTATATTTATATTTTATTTCATTATTTTCGTTTCATATTTGAGATGTTACCTCCAATAATTTCGTTTCCTCTTCCTTATTTTGTTCTCTTGTTCTTGTATGTATATTTTAACTTATCCTGCTTTATTTTCAGTCCATTCTCTTTGCCTTCTCTACCATTCTTTTTATATCCTCTGTGTGATAACAAAGGATAAATCTTGATTTGGTTTATGAAAAATATTCATTTTGTTTTGACTTTTCTTTCATTGTCTGAGGTTTTTTTTCTACTTGAAATTAATTCGAATTATTTGTTAAAATGCATCGTTGGTTTCAAACGCTATATTTGCATGAAAAATGAGAATTGAAACTTCCTATATTTTTATACCACTTGTATTTGTAACTATCGTTACCGCAGTTTCATCCTTCAAGGACATTTTCAAACGAATACAATAAACTGGAATAATTAACAATGTACAATCTTAAACTCCTACACCACCACAATTGGTGCGATGTTTGATGGTACTTCATTTTCAGTTTAAAGTAGTATGTGGCTTGTCTAGCTATACTTGCTTCTTTCAATGAATTGATGGATGTAGATCATCATAAGAAATGAGAATCAAAACTTTCACGTAGAATTAAAACCACGTAGTAACGGCTACATTCATCAAGCTATATTTACCCTATTTTCAGAAAGTTATAGGGCTTCAATCTTTGGGCCAACCTAGTTTGGAGATTTCTAATTTCTCAAAAGTTGAAAGTGTAAATATAGCATTTGAGACCAATAATAACTTGAGCAATCCATGATAATAATTAAACAATTATCACAAACATTTTTCATTCTTGACGCATTTCACTAACACCGTGTTTACCTCGCTAACACTGTAGCTTCCTCGCTAGCATCCTGGTTTCCAATGGTAATGACTTGAGCATGCATATTAGAAATAATAAAGACAAAGGTTTAGTGTCAGATAAATCAGGAATTTATAAATTCTTCCGTGGTTCATGTATAATGTTTTGTATACGTCGAACTGGAAAAACCTCCAAAGCACCCATGAAAGAACATAATATCGGTTTCCAGAATGGGAAAATAAATTTAACGTATACTCGCTACCTCCTCTTAAGTTATCTAATGAATAGCTCACCATCATTTTACATGTTTTACCAGATTATCACCTTTGTTCGCAGTTCAATGATTAATATGCAATATGTATTGATTTATTGACTTGTTTTTCACATAAATTTCAATAAGTTTTTCCACCTGTATTTACCTGTTTTCACTAGTCAATGAAATGATTGTATCCGCTCTTTCTGTCAAGCTTCCAAAGCCGCTTGACTGTCCGAGAATATTTTCATTGATATATGTGAGAAGTTGGTTTCTGATGATTTCTACACGAATAAAACAATAGCATACAATGCTAATCGGCCCCTAAAAACGTTGATAGGTCTACCAATATATACACCCGCACCAATATGTGAAGGCGTTTTTGATCCACGTTTGAACAAACAGCTTTTTCTTCCTTTCCGAAGATTCAATATTTTCTACTCGAGATCAAATGTATATAAGGCATAGTGGAAGCCATTGAGTTGGTGGTCATTCCCAGAATGCTGCGACTGTCAGTGGCAGAGGTTCTACTACGCTTCGCATACGTTAAAGGCATATGGTTGAAGACTTCGGGTTGGAAACTATTACAAAATGCTATGACTTCCAGTGGCAGTGGCAAAGGAGCTGCTAAGCTTTGCCTAAGTTGAAGGCATTAGGTTGAAGACATTTGGTTGGAAGTCATTCCCAGAATGATGTGGCTTTCAGTGGTAGTGGCTCTCTTACACTTTGCATGAGTCTGTTTTGAGCAACTGGCATAATGCACAATCCTGTATCTTGTGGAGGTGATAGACTAAGGAAGATGTATGTGACAAATAACGGTGTGGTGCTGATATAGCATCAGAGACATCAAGACAAGCATGTATCTGTTCAGATACATGCTTGTCTTGATGCCAGACTGTCCATAGGGACAGTCTGGCTTTGAACCTTTTCCAAGAGAGAGTTTCAGTAAAAAAGATATCATGAATAATACTAATATATTTCTCCTTCACTGCACAATAACCTCACCGTTGAAAGAGAGTGGTGTTGAATTATGAACATTTCTTTTCCTGGTGAAGGGGTAGTTAGGGTATTCCATAGCAGTCCACCTCGCAATCCACCAAGTCCCCAATTTCTCTCACCTTTATCTTCATTCTCAGCAAGATCCCTTCGGCGAGTAACTTCAATATCGAGGCCGGCTCTGTACTATCCCGCCAAGAGGAATCGTTTGAGGAGCAATAACTCAAGCTCTCCGATATGAAATAGCGCATTTATCCTGAGAATTGCCAATAAACCCATTGATTAAGTCATAAATAAGGCTTACACAATAGCAGGCATTAGCATACAATGTAGCATTGAACTTGCTATTGACATGAATCATATTCAGAGATGACTAGATTCGTTAGAAGATGCTGGATGCATTTGTGTGGCTCGGCATGATATTTATTCTCGGTAAAAATGCATCATGCGAGGTGCAGTTATGTAAATATGTGAGCGGTGACTTTTGCAGTTTTTTTTGTAATAAAAAATCGTAACGAGTTTCTAATTGCTGACATTCAAATTGATGGTAGATGAAATCATCAACCCGCTTAGGACATATTGAAACAATAAGAGCTGTTTTGCATGAATTCTAAGTATTCCTGTAACTACTGTCAGTTTTTATAGGTATTTCATTTCAGTTTCTTACTTTACCAAGAATATTCAAAATTTCAGAAAGTTTCGACCACTAATTGAACAGGTTCAAAATTTCATCAAATCTTAATTCTGATCTCGATTGAAACAAATTATCCTTCTTAGCCACCTGAGAAAATCTTACGAGAAAATCTGAAATATGACATAATATACAGCCAAACTTAAATGTGGACTTGAAAACTTCAAACAGCTGTTGAATGATAGCAAATATCACCGTCGCCATTTTGGATTAAAATCAAAATATCTTGATAAAACTTCTTTAGCCGCATTTTATCTGGATATCGAAAAAACCCTATTTTAAAGCTATTATTGAGATCAATAAAATGTAATATGTCAAAAACTCTCCTCTGAACTACCTGAACAGGTTGCATTTGGTAATATGGTTTAATTTCTCAAAATTTTAAAAAATTGTCAATATCATTCATTATCGTGTTAGGAATCACACGTTAAAAGGTAAGACCTCGTTAATCCTTAGCTCGCACAAGTCTCGACTTTTGAGGGTTGTCGTTTGTAGGGGTGCGACAGCTGGTTAACGAAAAAACAGATTTTAAACAAACAGACAGATCATTCATTATCGTAAATCATATAGGATCTTTCCATTGTCTAATATGATATAAATTGATTGGCAATCCCTGAAAGAATCTGTAAAAAAATTAATTGAAAAACAGGAACAGGCTTTTGCTAGAAGACAGCAAGAGCTCCACAAGGAAGAGGAGCCACCACAACCAGTACTTGTACTACATCAAAGGAATGTCGGAAAGGATAAGTAGGAGTGGGTCCAAGTATAACATCAGAACCTGCTTCAGATCTGGGAACACTCTCCGTAGCAGTTTCACGAAAACCAGGCCACCAAACGCGGACTTCGATTCCAAGAATTGCATTTACTGGATACCCTGCGAGTGCGGAGAATCATACATCGGTGAAACTAAGAGGCCATTGAATGTTCGCATTGCCGAACACAAAAAACATACACAGCGAGGAGAAACCAGCAAATCCGGAATAGCAAAGCATGTTTGGGCTCAAGCTGAAATCATCCACAAGGAGGAACGCTGGTTTAGGAGAAAAATCAAAGAAGCCGCATATATGTTGTCCAACAACGCATTTAACCAAGCTAGCGTATAGATACGTAACATATGGAAACCTTTTATCAAGCGGAACACGACCAACTCCCGCAAAACGGTCAGCTCCCGCTAAAAACCAATGAAGCGGAAAGAGGAAAGCGGGCATAGATGAAAGCAGTCGAATGACCTATAAATAGTCAGATCTAGAATAAATCGAGTCTAGTCCAGTTAACACCCGAAGACGATTGTGGATACTAACAATCGAAACGTCGTGAAGTAACTTGGTTTGGAATCTTTCAATTTCATATTTGTAATTTTCATTTCTTGTTGATAATGTTTTAATTAATTTTTTTACAGATTTTTTCAGAGATTTCAAATCAATTTATATCATACTAGTACTATGTTGCTGTATCGCTGCTGTTCCAATGTTTAGATAGAATCAGAATCAACAAACTTAGGCGTGCGCAACGTTATAGAACAGTGCTTTCAAAAAATTATTCTACAACGCCGTCTAGTGACGAGTTACAGAAAAATTGATAGCCTATAATCCTTCTCTATGAAAAATTACTTATACAGGTCAAGTTTCATCACGATCGGTTGAGCGATGTAGAAGTTTATCACTAACCAACCAACCAACCAGCCAACCAGCCAACCAACCAGCAAACATCCATTTTCATATACTAGATTAGATGTCCGAACTAACGTCCAATAGTGATTTGGCAAAACAGACTGAATAAATAACAACTGATTTGACAGATGTAGCTTCAACAAGATGGCCATTATCAATTGTCAGAGTTCAAAAGTACATGTTGGAAGACCTTGTACTTTCTATGGCTTGCAATGAGATATTTTAAAATAAGATCCATTTCTTCATTTTATTCCCAATCAGAGTATTTTCACTGAATTTCTTGACAATGAATAAACTGAAGAAGGATTCAGAAATATTTCTTATTTTGTTCAATTCCAAATCTAATTTGGAAATTGAAAGGAGAAACTGTCGGAGATATGACCAGACTCGAGGTTGAGCCCATGGCTACTAGCACACTAGCCCACAGTTTTAAGAACTACTTATGGTAGTTGGAAATCAACAGTCATAGAAAATTAGTACATTATTCAGCGAGCGAGAAATGTGGGCATTACGACGAGAATAAACTTTTTCAATGCGAGTCGAAATGTCGAGTGACTAGAATACTATACTTTTTCTGACATATTGGGAATATTTCAAAGCAAGATTCATTTTTGAATGATATGCCAAATAAGAATTTTATCAAATTAAAAAGCATTCATAGAAATGTTATCTTTTTTTGTTAGTTCATCCAATTCAAAATTTGTGTAAATTGAACCGACGACCATGGCCAAGCCAAGAGCTCCACGGCTCCTTCACGGATATCCTTAGAAATTAGAGTGACAAAGCTGAGTTTCAAACCATTCTGATTTTGTTTTCGAGTGGCAAACTTTTCAAAAATATAATTTTTTGCCACACATTTCTGGGGAGTTACACTATTTTTACTTTCCGGATGCACGTTTTCCGTTATAAACTATATATTTTGAAACGAACTGTCAGTTCAATGATCAAGTTTGACGTTCGAGAACTTATTTTGGAGTAGATGAATTACCAAGGCTTACTTGCGATTGGAAATAGTTGACATATAAGTAAAGTGATGAATTTTCTCATCTGTGATTGGCATCTGAGGTAGTGAGTTTTGAATCCGGTCAATCGTGATGGGTCGGAGGTATGAGTTATTGGTTGTTTTGCACAACAGGAAAAGGTCGCATAATTGACTCTTTTTTTGATAGTCACATAAAAAAACATGTTTTACAAACTCCAATTCGGAATAGAAGAACTATAAATTCATGTACACTGAATATATAAAAAAAAAAAGATTATCATTATCTTTCGAAATTCCCATATACTATTCGAAAGTACTGTGTTCAAATCTGACAACTACCCCTTAAACTCATTTTCTTGTCATTTAACATCCAATTATCGATACTGGTTTCTTTTCTATTATAAACTAGAAAAGGAATCCTCGCACTAAAGGAATTTTTGGGAAGTTCAGTCACAACTTCCTGCAAAGAAAGTATTGGTTTGCAAGCAGTCTAAAAAATTCCTTCTTTATTATCGTTATGAAAATAGTTTTATCATCAAAAATATATCAAATATCATTCAATAAAAAATCAAATAGTCTTCGATAATACCTTTATTTGAGGAGGCGACTTTTTACGTTTGTATCTTTATAAGTAATTGATGCAGTAAATACTTCGCTATGACTCTAGAAATATTTCCTGAAAATGGGACAATTATCGTGAATCGTGCTAAATGTAACCTAAACATTTATTCATTCTGTCAACGAGAAAAGCAACTTCCTTTGCCTCTATCATTAAATAGAATGAAATATTCCATTAAGAAGTCGTAAGAGAAATAACACTTTGTAATTGAAGGATTTGCATAAATATTAAATATCACCTCATTCCAATGCAATATTTTAATAATTTAAATCGATGAATAAAATATTGAGTAACTTTACGATCATTCTCAGTTTGTATAAACATTTAGGAGTAAGGCAGTTATTTATCTTCGAGGTATTTTAAGAATCAGGAAGTAGACAAGATCGAGTTTTATTTTCCATGATCAAGGAAATCGTCGACAACAATATTACTAACTGTAAATGAAATTATGATGATTATAATAGGTAATTTTACTGAGATTCATTGATTCGAACATTGTTTGAATAAATATTATTCAAATATTTGATGAGGAACTGAGTTAATGACATATATTCAATATGATGTTATTAAAAAAAACCGTATTGCTCAAAGAATACAAAGATCATAAAGTTTTTTTTCGAAAAGAATAGCTTTATAAATAACCGAGGTCTGTACAATTATTGAAATATCTATTAAATGATCGAAAGATACCCAAGATACATGTCTAGTATGCTTGACAATTCAGTGCCTTTTCTTACTGTAAAAGTTGAACAATTTGTTTGCCATTAGTACCGTCGTATAAATGATACATTTCCAAAATGAATTTTGATGAGAAATAACATTTGTATTGGTATTCATTTCAGATTTGATGATTAAGTAATTCTAAAGGGTCCAGAACAGTCAGTATTGTGAAATAAAAAGTGCCTGTTTAGAGGCAACATTTTTGAATGTCTTTTCCAATTCGAATAAAAAACAACTTCTAAAAAATAAAATAGCATTATTATTCTCCACCCATGTAACCTAAATCAGTCGTTAGTCGATTGGTGAGGTTGAGTTAGGTTCAATCTTTGGGATTTTAGATTTTTACTGCGTATCGTCTGGCCCGTGCTAGTAATCTCACGTTAACGGTTTAAACCCAGTTGGTCTTTATATCTTTAGATATTTTTTATAGAGGGTAGTATACTGGGGTCCTAGGAGCAAATCCCATAAGGGGAGATAGACCCTTGGTTGCTTTGAAAAACACAATTATTACGGAAAAATATCTTTTGGCAAAAATTTCGTCTGTCGTTTTTCTATTTATTTTTTTCAATTCATGACTAACGGAAAGTATATGGTGTTCGGGCTCAATTTTTTTAAGTTTAGACGATTTAGAATTGTGAAATGTATCTAAAAGGAATTCTGTCGGATTATATGATTGGTTATATGATGATTTTTCATTTCTATTACAGGATAATGACACCAATGTTGGAGGAAGAACTGATAATAATAATAAAAGCTTTATTTTAAATGTTACCCATTTACAGGACAATATAAAATTTCATTCAAAATACTTAACTCTAAATGAAAAATAAAATAAATAAAAAGAAAAACTAATTCTAATTACCTACTTCAAGTACATGTTAGCAATTCTTATAATGTTATGAAGCTTAGTGAAGAATAAATCACCATGGGCACAAATGCTATTGAAATTTGTGCACATAACATATATTGGGGAATTGAGCATAGTGTTAGTTCTTGCTGTGAGAGGTCTAAAAATGCCGTGGTACATTGAAGTTGATTTGTTCAAGAGTTTTAGGACAGTAAACTCTCTCATTCACTAACTTGAATAAAAATATGAGCGACGCACATTTTCTGCGATACTCTAAACTAAAAAGTGCCAAACGTTCATATATGACATCATTACTGATACCTCTCTCAGGGTAAGAGCCATCTATTCTGAAAATTAGAAATTTACAAAACTTTCTTTGAACTCTTTCAATGGCTATGTTACGTTATCTCATAGAATAGATTCCAGACGATACTTGCATATTATATCTTCGAACGTACGTAGGTGAAGTACAGCAGCTTCATGACTTAAATATTATGAAAGTTTCTGCAATTTCTAACAATGAAACCAGAAGCTGAAGATTCTGAAACTTTCTGTGTTGATTTATGATCGAATACCCCTAGGTCTTTGATCTCATTACATCTCAGCAGATCTGATCCTGTATTACATGAGAGAATGTAAAAACCTCTTTTTTTTCGACTATAACTCACTACTTTACATTTCTCCACATTGAGTTTCAATTTATCATTGCTACACCAAGCAACAAGAAATTGTAATTGAGACTGAAGATGTATACATTCACCTACTTCCTTAATTATAGAAAATACTTTCAAGTCATCCGCGAAGTATAACCGCTGACAAGCTAAACTTTCAAATAAGTCATTAATAAACAATAAAAACAAAAGAGGACCTAGGTTGGAGCCCTGAGGCACACCAGAAGAAGCTATTTATGTTCTAGATTTATAACCGTTAAAGGACACGAAATGTTTTCTACATATCAGATAGGATTGCATCAGCTGACAGGCAGTATTTGAAAAACCAAAATTCATCAGTTTGTTGAGGAAGACACC